>ONZH01013612.1:0-120307 GCA_900303285.1 Rhinella marina
TGTCTCGAATAACGAGCACCCGAGCATTTTAGTGCTCGCTCATCTCTAGTTGTTAGGTCACCATGTCAGGAGGAGGACCAGAGTGAGGAAGTGGAAGAGGAGGTGGTGATGAAATCACTGACCCAACCTAGGAAGGTGGCAAGCCAAGCGAGGACAGCAGTACAGAAGGGGAGGGATCCGCAGCACCACAGCAGGCTGGAAGAGGCAGTGGGGTGGCAAAAGGGAGAAGGTAGGCCATGCCAAACAGGCCCTCAACTGTTCCCTGAAGCACCCCCTTGCGGCAATCTCCCTTAGGTGTTCCGCAGTCTGGTGCTTTTTTGAGGAAAGTGCTAAGGATAAACAAATTGTAATTTGCAACCCTGCACTTGCACTTGCCAGCTCACCGACTGCTGTGCGACCTGAGCTCACGCTGGAACTCCAACTTCCACAAGCTGGGCAGGCTTTGTGAGCAGCAGAGGGTGGTAGTGGAATACCAGCTGCAACACGGTCGGCACCTTTCCAGTCAGCTTCCGCTCTTCACAAGCGACGAGTGGGCATTGATGTCTGACCTCTGTGAGGTTTTACGCAACTTTGATGAATCTACACAGATGGTGAGCGGCGATAATGCCATTATCAGCGTAACCATCCCACTTCTGTGCCTACTAAAAAGCTCACTGCTCACAATAAAGGCGGATGCTTTGCAAGTGGAAGAGGTGGAAATGGGGGAAGACCCTACACAGGGTGATAGCCAGACGACCCTGGGTTCGTCTTCTCAGTGCAAATTGGAAGAGGAGGAGCAGGAGAAGGAGACAGTTGCCACCGCTACAGAGGGTAGTACCCATAGCATGTTTACACCATCTCTTCAGCATAAATTGATGAAGAGGAGGAAGAGGATGAGGAGACTGAGAGTCATCCTCCTTGTGAGGAGAGCGAAGCCTTGTCTGTTGGGTCTCTGGCACACATGGCTGACTTCATGCTATGCTGCCTTTCTCGTGACCCTCGCGTTATACACATTTTAGCCAACACTGATTACTGGTTGTTCACCCTCCTCGACCCCCGCTACAAAGAGAATTTCTCATCTCTTATTCCTCTGGTGGAGAGGACTAGCAAAATGGTGCAATACCAGATGGCCCTTGTAGAAAAATTGCTTTAAAAGTTTCTAGCTGACAATGCTGGTGGCAGAGTACGTAGTCCCTTGGGCACCCAAGGAAGGGAGATGAGGGGAGCACACAGCAGTTCCAACAAAGGCAAGGTGACACTCTCCAAGGCCTGGGACACTTTCATGACACCCCGCCTGCACCCTCACCCTGAGGATTGGCCTAGTGTCACAAGGAGGGAAAAGTTTTGGAAGATGGATATTGAGTACCTAGCTGACCGTGTCAACGTCCTCAGCGATCCCTCTGTGCCATATAATTATTGAATGTCTAAGCTAGACAAGTGGCACGAACTGGCGCTCTACGCCTTGGAGGTGCTGGTCTGCCCTGCCGCCAGCGTTTTGTCGGAGCGGGTATTTAGTGCCGCTGGGGGCATAATAACTGATAAACACATCCGCCTGTCAACTGACAATGCTGACAGGTTGAGGCTTATCAAAATGACAAGGCCTGGATTGCCCCTGACTTCTCTACCCCACCAGAGGAAAGCGGCTTAACATGAAGGAACTTTAAATGTGGAATACACTGTATTCCCATGCATCCCTTTCTCTTCTAGTCCTCTTCCTCCTCATCCTCCATCATATCAAACTGCTTATTAGTCTGCCCTCGACGTTCACCAGCAGGCCCTCACCACTAATTATTAAGACGGTCACCAGCAGGCCCTCATCCGTAATTTTTTAGACGGTCAGCTCAGCAGCAGGCACTCGCCCCTAATGTTTTAGATGGTCAGCTCAGCAGCAGGCACTCGCCCCTAATGTTTTAGATGGTCAGATGAGCAGCAGGCACTCGCCCCTAATTTTTTCGACGGTCAGCTCAGCAGCAGGCATTCGCCCCTAATGTTTTAGAGGGTCAACTCAGCAGCAGACCCTGACCGCTAATGTTTTTGAGTGTCACCAGCAGGCCATCAATCCTAATTTTTTAAGGGTGTGTCTGATGCCCTCCTTTATGTGTAATAAAGGGTGTATTGGAGTGCCTGTTCCTTGTAATTTTTGGCAGCCTTTTCACTTTGTGCATAGGCTTTGAGTGTAGGAGTCCCACGACATGAACAATTGTACCACAATGTGAATGAGGCCCTCACAATGTGTATCGGAGTGCCTCTTCCTTTTTTGGCAGCACTTGCGCTTTATGTACAAGTAAATATATGTTTCCTAACAATATTTCCTCTAAAATCAATGTTATATTCGGTTTTGGCGTATTATTGTCATTCCGTAAAGGTGGCGTAATACTCGGACAACATCGTTAACAGCAGCCACTTTGGAGTCCAAGATGCATCCAGAAATCCTCCCCATGCTGTTCCCAAACCATTTCAACCTTTCCCTATGAACCAGACACCCTTCCCTCTTCAAAGCAGGGGGTGCCTGGTTTAGTGCTCGGGTTCTGCCATTGACTTCCATTGTGCTTGGGTGCTCGGTTGAGCATTCGAGCACCACCTAGTGTTCAACCCGAGCAGTAAGGTACTCGATCAACACTAATTAAAATCTCATCATCGCGAACAGTAGATGCATCTCTTTGGTCGAGAAGGCTGAACTGGATGGACAGATGTTTTTTTTTTTTTTTCAGCCTTAGCTATGACTGGGCAGTTAACGTACAGGGTTACAATCTTTTTAGAAAGGATCGTCAAAACCGGAGAGGGGGAGGGGTCTGCCTTTATGTAAAGTCATGCCTAAAGCCCACACTCCGGGAAGATATAAATGAGGGACATGAAGATGTGGAGTCACTGTGGGTAGAAATAAATGGAGCCAAAAACAATAATAAAATACTACTAGGGGTTTATTATAAACCACCCAATATATCAGAGACCACAGAAAATCTACTTCTAAATGAAATAGACGAGGCGGCAAATCATAATGAGGTCGTTATTATGGGGGACTTCAACTACCCAGATATAGACTGGGAAACTGAAACCTGTACATCTCATAAAGGAAACAGGTTCTTGGAAATAACCAAAGACAATTACCTTTCCCAACTGGTTCAGGATCCCACTAGAGGGACGGCCATACTGGACTTAGTATTAACCAATAGACCTGACAGAAAAACAGATGTGCAGGTCGGGGGACACCTGGGAAACAGTGACCATAATATAATAACCTTCCAATTGTCATTCAAAAGAGCGTTTCTTCAGGGAGGAACAAAAATACCAAACTTCAAAAAAGCAAAACTTAGCCAACTAAGAGAGGCCATAGGCCTAACTAACTGGGACAAAGTCCTCAAAAATAAAAATACAGCCACAAAATGGGATATTTTTAAAAGCATCCTAATATCTAATTGTGAGAGGTACATACCTTATGGGAATAAAAGGTTAAGGAACAAGAAAAAAACAATGTGGATAAATAGAACTGTAAAGAAAGCAATAAATGACAAAAAGAAAGCATTTAAATCACTAAAACAGGAGGGGAGTGAGGAAGCATTGAAAAACTATAAGGAAAAAAATAGAATATGTAAAAGACACATAAAAACAGCCAAACTAGAGACCGAGAGATTAATCGCCAAAGAGAGTAAAACTAACCCTAAAATGTTCTTCAATTATATAAATACTAAAAAGTATAAACCTGAAGGTGTGGGCCCCTTACAGAGTAATGAGGGGGGAGTAGCAGAGAGCGATGAGGAGAAAGCGAAGCTGCTAAATAACTTTTTCTCCACTGTATTCACTGAGGAAAATAAAATGTCAGATGAAATGCAGAGTATAAAAGTAAATTCCCCTTTAAAAGTGCCCTCTCTGACCCAGGAAGAGGTGCAGCAACGTCTTAAAAATATTAAAATAGACAAATCACCAGGACCGGATGGCATACACCCCCGTATCCTAAGAGAATTAAGTAATGTAATCGACAGACCCTTATTTCTGATATTTAAGGACTCTATACTGACGGGGAGTGTTCCACAGGATTGGCGCATAGCAAATGTGGTGCCAATATTCAAAAAGGGTCCAAAAACAGAGCCTGGAAACTATAGGCCGGTAAGTTTAACGTCTGTTGTGGGTAAACTGTTTGAGGGTTTTCTGAGAGATGCTATCTTGGAGTACCTCAATGAAAATAAGCAAATAACTCCATATCAGCATGGCTTCATGAGGGATCGGTCATGTCAAACCAATTTAATCAGTTTCTATGAGGAGGTAAGTTCTAGACTTGACCGCGGCGAATCAATGGATGTCGTATATTTGGACTTCTCCAAAGCGTTTGACACTGTACCACATAAAAGGTTAGTATACAAAATGAGAATGCTTGGCCTGGGAGAAAATGTCTGTATGTGGGTAAGTAACTGGCTTAGTGATAGAAAACAGAGGGTGGTTATTAACGGTACATACTCAGATTGGGTCACTGTCACTAGTGGGGTACCACAGGGGTCTGTATTGGGTCCTATTCTCTTCAATATATTTATTAATGATCTTGTAGAAAGCTTGCACAGTAAAATATCAATTTTTGCAGATGACACTAAACTGTGTAAAGTAATTAACACAGAAGAGGACAGTGCACTGCTACAGCAGGATCTGGATAGACTGGAGGCTTGGGCAGAAAAGTGGCAGATGAGGTTTAACACTGACAAATGTAAGGTTATGCATATGGGAAGGAATAATGCAAGTCACCAGTACATACTAAATGGTAAAGCATTGGGTAACTCTGACATGGAAAAGGACCTAGGAATTTTAGTGAACAGCAAACTAAGCTGCAGAAACCAGTGTCAGACAGCTGCTGCCAAGGCCAATAAGATAACGGGTTGCATCAAAAGAGGCATAGATGCCCGTGATGAGAACATAGCCCTGCCACTTTACAAATCACTAGTCAGACCACATATGGAGTACTGTGTACAGTTCTGGGCTCCTGTGAACAAGGCAGACATAGCAGAGCTGGAGAGGGTTCAGAGGAGGGCAACTAAAGTAATAACTGGAATGGGTGGACTACAGTACCCTGAAAGATTATCAAAATTAGGGTTATTCACTTTAGAAAAAAGACGACTGAGGGGAGATGTAATAACTATGTATAAATATATCAGAGGTCAGTACAGAGATCTCTCCCATCATCTATTTATCCCGAGGACAGTGACCATGACGAGGGGACATCCTCTGCGTCTGGAGGAAAGAAGGTTTGTACATAAACATAGAAGAGGATTCTTTACGGTAAGAGCAGTGAGACTATGAAACTCTCTGCCTGAGGAGGTGGTGATGGTAAGTTCACTAAGAGAGTTCAAGAAGGGCCTGGATGTATTTCTGGAGGGTAATAATATTACAGGTTATAGTTACTAGAGATGGGTCATTGATCCAGGGAGTTATTCTGATTGCCTGACTGGAGTCGGGAAGGAATTTTTCCCCCTAAAGTGAGGAAAATTGGCTTCTACCTCACAGGGTTTTTTGCCTTCCCCTGGATCAACTTGTAGGAAAACAGGCTGAACTGGATGGACAGATGTCTTTTTTCGGCCTTACAAACTATGTTACAAACTATGTTACAATGAAGAAAAGTTTAATGCTGACAAAAAGCCTACTAGCTGTCCCTCTCTCTCTCAAAAGGCTGTTACCGTGGCCAAATGTTGATGGCCCAGAGTATCCCCATATCAGTGTCTTATTCTGGTCACTCAGTAGTCTGGCAGAGTCTTCCCCTAGCACTGGTCCCTAACTGCAGAACACTAGGGGCTCTGACTGCTCTCCTTATATACATTTTGTAGCTGAACTAGAACTTTCTAGTGGGAGAGGTGGAGTGGAGAAGATCAGCTAAAACAGATACATTGTCACACTGTCCATCTCTCATAGACTTGCATAAGATCTTCAATGATAATCAATGGCAATGATGCAATAGTTTTTTCAGACAAAATCAGATTTCAAAATGTAATAACAAAGCTAAACCTGACATCAAAAAGGTCAGACTGTCTGGTTTTGCTGATAAACAAGTCTGGTCTTTTCCCTCCAAAACATGATCTTCTTTAACATTAATTGTAGCTGTGGAAAATTACTAGCTTCTCATTTTTAGCTAGAAAGTCCCAAAAGTCTCTCGGTATTCTTTAACCCTTTCCATGGAGCTGTGCAAATACAGTCCAAATATACAGTATATACAGTATCTCACCAAAGTGAGTACATCCCTCTTTCATACAATGTAAAGTAGTCAGTAGTCAGTATAACAATGTAAATTTGGTGGCTTCAGTATGTCACAGTACATTTTGGCTTTCATGGTTCCTTCAATGAACCATAGCTCCACACAGCTAGCAGCACCTATGCAGCCCTAAACTATGACATTCCCACCACCATGCTTGACTGTAGACAAGACACACTTGTCTTTGTATTCTTCACCTGGTTGCTGTCACACACGCTTGACACCATCTGAACCAAGTAAGTTTATCTTGGTCTCATCAGACCACAGGACATGGTTCCAGTAATCCATCTTTAGAAGAGGCTTCCTTCTGGGATGACAGCCATGCAGACCAATGTGATACGGTGTCAGGCATCTGAGCACTGACAGGCTGACCTTCCGACCTTGTAACCACTCATACAACCTCTGGATATGATGCTGAGCATGTTCATTCAATTTCTTTGGTCGACCATGGCGAGGCCTGTTCTGAGTGGAACCTGTCTTGTTAAACCGCTGTATGGTCTTGGCCACTGTGCTGCAGCTCAGTTTCAATGTGTTGCCAGTCTTCTTATATCCTTGGCCATCTTTATGCCCTGAGGAGCCATGTTGAACTTCCAGTGACCAGTATGGGAGAGTGTGAGAACAATAACACCAAATTTAACACACTTGCTCCCCATTCACACCTGAGTCCTTATAACACTAACGAGTGACATGACACTGGGGAGGTGAAATGGTTAATTGGGCACCATTTGGCAATTTTCACTTCGGGGTGTACGCACTTTTGTTGCCAGCAGTTTAGACATTAATGGCTGTGTGTTGAGATATTTTGAGGGCACGCCCAATTTACACTGTTATACAAGCTGAACACTGACTGCTTTAAACTATTATACAAGCCGTACACTAACTACTTTACATTGAATCCTAGTGTCAGATCTTCAGTGTTGTCCCATGAAAAATATTTACAAAAATGGGGTGTACTCACTTTTGTGAGATACTGTATATCACAGTGTACATATAAAACGCAGTTACAGCGTATTAAACAGTTTAAGTCAATAAAGTAAGGACTTGATAACTTTGCCTAGGAGAAACAGGCAAATGTCCACAAATGTGCATACTTCTAAGTACCCCTGCTCCAGGGCACTGCACGGCCATGTCCTCCTCCTCCTCCTCCTCACTTTCCTATATCTATCTCTAAGGCAGTTGACTGCAGCAGAAGCCTACCCCTATCTGTCTGTAGATTGTTAGCACTGCCCTCCTGCTAAACCCCAACTAATCCAGCTAGTCTGTTCCATTTTTGGATGCTGACCAGATTATATTATGGGCTCATGCAACTGTATTTTTTTTTCTTTTTTCGGATCAGATGCAGATCTATTTATCTGAAAAGATGCTGCAAAAGATGGCTGTGCTGTCTGCATCTGTAAGTCCAAAAAATAAGACATGTCCTATTCTTGTCCATTTTGCGTACAAAGGCAGGACATTTCTGCAGTAGTGAAAAAATAAAAAAGCAGCTTGCATTCGACTGGGATCCATGTTTTCCAGATCTGAGATTTGGACGGCAAAACACTTACTGTCATGTACATGAGCTCCAATCCCTGTGTTTTCTGCTGGATTTACGCAGATTGTGAACAGAACCTTTGAGTCCAATTTGCTTGTTTATATATCTGCAAAAATTTCACCTCGCAAAAACCTCAGAAATCTAACCCATGGGCCCAATAGAACAAATGATTCCATTATTTTCAGGGCCCAACCGTTTTTCATTTTTATTCAGCCTAGTGGTGAGCATTTGGCTTCAAAGGAACCTCTAATAAGTCTCCTGGAATTCTGGGGCCCAGTATGGTATCAGAACTAGTGTTGATCGAGCACCAAAGTGCTCGGTTGCTCTGGTAGAACACTTGGTGATGCTCGAGTGCTCTACAGAGCACCCGAGCACAATGTAAGTCAATGGGAGAAGACCAGGCACCCCCTGCTCGGATGAGGGGAGGGTGTCGGGTTCATAGGAAAAGGTCAGAATCGTAAATTATCCTCTTTCACTCGTTACAGTATGCTAATTAACAGAATTTGTACGCATTAGCGCACAATGCATAGCATTAGCAATGCTAATGTTACACATTGTACGCTAATGCATACGAATTTGTATGCTAATGTTACACATTGTACGCTAATGCGTACAAATTTGTATGCTAATTTAGCAGCGTAGCATTAGCATACAAAGTTCGTACGCATTATCATACTCGAGCATCACACTCGAGGACACGCGGTGTTCGGCCCGAACACCGAGCGGACGCCAGCGTAGGCATGCTCGGCCGAACAGCGAGTTCGGCCAAGCATGCTCGCTCAACACTAATCAGAACCTGGGCCCATGTGAGGATCCTCTGGTATTCTGGTGGACCAGCTCAATGCTGAATGTATGCTCATTGGCATTATAGGAGCGATTCTAGACTCTTCTGAAGCAGTTTTGCTAAAATGTCCCACAAATTGGGATTCAGATGTTGGTTTCTGTTCTGATTACTATTGTCTTCATCTTATTCAGATGATATTGTTAACTGTTTCTTGTTTTCTCTTACAGTCTGGGATCCCGGCAGACGCCAATGTCATAGGACCACATGAGGCTGCAGCTCATAATTATGAAAACTAGAAGCAAAATATTTCAAAATGATATAAAATTATGTGTTATAACCAGAGGTCCATAGTTTTACTTCTGCAGGATAGAAAACACATTGCTGGAAGTACTACAGATTTAACTCCTTGTTTCATCATTGTCCTATGGAATGTTCTAAATAGACATGAGCGAAGTATTGGAAAATTCAATTTGACTGCTTCGCCGAATTATTGGGTACAATAACAGAGAATGATGATTGCGCCGGTCCCCGTCATTGTACCCCTCAGATGCCAGGTTCATTGCTAATTGTGGCGTCTGACTTTAATATTATAATGTAAATATTAGAGATGAGCGAGTAGTGTTCGATCGAGCCGGTATTCGATCGAATACTACGCTATTCGTCATACTCGATTTCGATCGAGTATAACGGCGATGATGCACTTAAAATTCGTTTCCCCTCCCACCTTCCCTGGCGCTTTTTTTACACCAATCACTATGCAGGGGGGGTATGACAGGTCGTCGGAGCACGCTGGCATCGCGAGAACAGCGTCTACATGCATTGGCTGGAAAAACCATGTGACCTCGAATCATAAAAACTCAGCTCTTCCTGCTCGTTCGCATATGCTGCATGAACGTAGTCAGGGACAGAGGCCCGAGCAGGGAGAGACAGGCTTTAGCTGTATGAAAGTCAGGCAGGACCCCAAAAGTATATAACAGAAGCTCAGAATATCGCATTTACCACCATATATACCGGCTACCAGCGGGCAGGAGAGTGATTGACAGCCCTTATCAGGGCTACTATACTGCACGGTATATAGCTTATTCTAACTATATACACTCTGCACAGAACGGCTGCTTTATTGAGGGATAGCTGCTGGAGTAGGGACAGAGAGAGGCATTAGTGGTGTATTAGCATCCAATATACAAAACTATATTTGGCACTACTGTTGTGCGTTCTGTGTGCCAACAAAACCCTGTTATATACCTGGTGTGTATACGCATCTATTTACCTTCTGGCAGTATACGGCTGTATAGCCAAGTGTTCTCCTAAAAAATAAAGTATATTTGGCACCACTGTTGTGCGTTCTGTGTGCCAGCAAAACTCTGTTAATATACCTGGTGCGTATAGGCATCTATTGACCTTCTGGCAGTATACGGCTGTATAGCCAAGTGTTCTCCTAAAAAATAAAGTATATTTGGCACCATTGTTGTGCGTTCTGTGTGCCAGCAAAACCCTGTTAATATACCTGGTGCGTATAGGCATCTATTGACCTTCTGGCAGTATACGGCTGTATAGCCAAGTGTTCTCCTAAAAAATAAAGTATATGTGGCACCACTGTTGTGCGTTCTGTGTGCCAGCAAAACTCTGTTAATATACCGGGTGCGTATAGGCATCTATTGACCTTCTAGCAGTATACGGCTGTATAGCCAAGTGTTCTCCTAAAAAATAAAGTATATTTGGCACCACTGTTGTGCGTTCTGTGTGCCATCAAAACCCTGTTAATATACCTGGTGCGTATAGGCATCTATTGACCTTCTGGCAGTATACGGCTGTATAGCCAAGTGTTCTCCTAAAAAAATATATATTTTGCAGAACGCGTGGCAAAAAAAAGTTAAACGCCTGAAATGCGGAGGGCTAGCGCAAAGGGACGTGGACGAGGATGGGGGCGCGGAAATGCTGGTGGGGGCACAAACCGCGTTGAAGCCAGTGGGGATACAATGTGTGCTGGTGAGGGGCAGCAAGCATTCCGCTCATCCAGCATCCCTGCCTTTATGGGACAGTTAAGCAGGGGGCGGGTTACACCGCTGTTGAGGCCTGAGCAGCGTGAACAGGTGGTGCAATGGATAGCCGATAACGCTTCTACTCACTTGTCCACCACCCAGTCATCCACACAGTCTCACTCTGACCCTCCTTCCTCCCAACCTGGCCAACAGAGTCATCCCACCCTTGACCCACCCTTGATCTCACCCTTGACTTAATACAATTTTTAAGAGGTCTCAGCTCTTGGGCCTTAATACAATTTTTAAGAGGTCTCAGCTCTTGGGCCTCCACACAATTTTTAAGAGGGCTCACCTCAAGGGCCTCCATATAATTTTTTCGAGGGCTCACCTCAAGGGCCTCCATATAATTTTTTCAAGGTCTCACCTCAAGCTAACTTTGCGCACTCATTAAAATATCTTCACAACAAGGACCTAAGAGCCCTCGATGGGAGAGCTTTGTGTGGGGGCCTGTTATAGGGAAGAGAGGCGGCCCTGCGGGCTCTAGCCTGCCTTCTCCATAAGCCTCTGGCCACCCCACGGCCTCTTCCTGCCTTTTGCGGTCCTACGTATCCCTCAACATCCCCACTGCTTTACCTGCTAGACATGACACTGGGCCAGGTCGGGTCACTGACTTCGTCATACTCAACCACCTCCTCTTACACTGCCTCACTTTGCTCCTCCTCCGGCCCACCCGACATACCAACAGCCTCCCTTGCTGGCAACTGTGTCTCATCATCGTCCCTAATCATTTTACACTTAAGTGCCCGTTCCACACCACCATCAGCTAGAGATGGAGCTTGCTCCAGTGTTTGGGCATCAGAACAAACAAAATCCTCAGATAGCTCCTGCGATTCTTGCAGGACTGGCGAGGAGTCAAAATCAGGTAAGGGACCTGAGAAGAGCTCCTGGGAGTGGGCATGGGTGGGAACACTCGGTTGATAACATTGGGCAGGATGGGAGGAAGGAGGGTCAGAGGTAAGTATGATTTTTTTTTTTTTGGCCACTATTTCAGGGAAATCGATTGGTTTCCAGGAAGAACAAGGAAATTCGGATTAATTCTCCTTGAAATTCTAAATTGAAGTCCACTTTGTGGACTTCGATTTGCTCAACACTAGTTATAAAGGTTAAAATGCTTCGAAGCCATTGGCGAAATGCGTTGGGTGAGTAGGGGACCTCCATGCAGAAATTGGACTTGGGGACTTCCCTTTTATTCTTTGCACCGGAGTTGCAGCACTGTCTGGTTGAATGTACTGTATTTTTTGGGGGGGTCCCTTGTTGGGAATTCCCCTTTTGGAACCTGATCTTTTATCCGCTTAATTCCTTTATTTTATGTTAATAATATGTCCTGGCCTGCATGTGAGTGAGTCCCCTACTAGTGGGGTTATTTTAACCTTTTTCCTCTCCTGTAATCACGTGGATTCCTCTGATTTTTATGTTATATTTTAATGAATTTACAATCAATTATATTAGTCTGACCTCAAAAGATGGTGGGGTCCCCTATTCAGGGCTTTTATTTATTTATTACAGCCAACAATATCTACAAAGTATAATCCATGTGCTACACAAACAGACTATTGATTTCCATGGAAACTGTGTAATACTTCACCTGTGGAGGCGCTGCAGAAACAAGTATAAAAGTGCCAAAGGCAAAAAGTGACAGATCACAGATTTTTAATAAAGATTAACCACTTCCCATCCGGGCCATTTACCACCTTCCTGACCCGCCCTAAATTTGCAAATCTGACATGTGTCACTTCATGTGGTAATAACTTTGGAAAGCTTTTACTTATCCAAGCCATTCAGAGATTGTTTTCTCGTGACACATTGTACTTCATGTTAGTGGTAAATTTGAGTCAATATGTTTTAACTTTATTTATTTAAAAAAAATCCAGAATTTACAGAAAATTTTGAAAAAAAATCAAAATTTTTTTAAATATGAATTTCTCTGCTTTTAAGTTGCATAGGGATATCTAATAAAATTGTTATTAATGAACATTCACCATATGTCCACTTTATGTTGGCATAATTTTGGAAATGGATTTTTTTTTTTTGAGGACGTTAGAAGGCTTCGAATTTTAGATGTAATTAAGATTTTCATGAAAATTTCCAATAGTTAATTTTAAAGGACCTTTGCAGTTCTAAAGTGACTTTGAGGGGCTTAAATAATAGAAACTACAGCCCCCAATGTAATCAAAACTGATTTTACAAAGTTTGTTAACCCTTTAGATTTCCCACAAGAATTAAAACAGAAGGAATGTGAAATTTAAAAATAAATATATATTTTTCACAGATTTTCAATTTTTAATTCATTTTTCCCATAAGATAACAAGGGTAAACAGCAAATCAAACCTGAATATTTATTTTCCTGATTCTGAAGTTTGCAGAAACACCCAATATTTGGTTGTAAACTGCTCTGTGACCGGCAGTAATGAGATGGAGATAGTACAAGCATTTGTGACCACTTTGACAGCTTGTCAGAGAGATCAAAAGCCTGGAGGCCAGGAAAAAAAGGTCTCAGGTTAAAGCTCCATGTTCTTGGCTGTCAGGAGGCAGCGGAGTCATGGAGCTTCTATGTACAGGTGCTGCACACAGGGGGCAAAGCTGAAGGATGTTTATAGTCAAGGGGCAGACTGGAAGTGGTTAAAAAACTAATATACAG
This sequence comes from Rhinella marina, assembly GCA_900303285.1. Lineage (NCBI taxonomy): Eukaryota > Metazoa > Chordata > Amphibia > Anura > Bufonidae > Rhinella > Rhinella marina. Next base: position 13,201 of record ONZH01013612.1, read on the forward strand.
GAATGTTTAGCTCTGATATTGAACAAACGAAAATTGCAACAATCAGTGAAAGTCAGTGGTGTTATATTAAAGGGGTTGTCACACGAAAAATATTCTACAATTCTCAAACCAACCATTGGATCTGAATACTTTTACAATTGCATGTAATTAAAAATGCATTATAGCTACTGAGTTATTCAATTAAATCTGTCCAGCGCCACCTGCTGTTTGGTCTCTTTTTTTTTCTAATTCTCTGTCCTGCTCACTGAGATGGGATCAAATATTAAGTTTAATCCTTCAACTGCCACTAGCTGCAGCAGAAAGAACACACTCCCTGAGAAAGGACACACCGCCTAAGCTGCCAGCTTCAAACTAATCTAGCAGATCATATGGAGCAATGAATGTGGAGATCTCTGGATCCATGCATGTGAGGTACAGGGCTGGTTCTAGCTTTGTTAGAAAGACATTGTCATGTTCTAGATTATGTATTATTTTTAATGTACTGTAGTACAGTAATCATAGGAGAACCCCTGTCCTCCATCTGGAGCAGGGCCTGGACAGATACAATATGCCCTCCTTTTGAGTAGCTCCACACATTGTGCTGACTGAGCATGATCTGCAGCATCAAATTGACTGACTGAGGCTTCTCTGACCTCTAGTTAGTCGCTAGAGCCCATGGACATGTCTCTCTGTGGCTAACTGAGGGTGAGAGATGCATTTCAGGTTCTGCACAGCTCACTCATGTCTTCACATACTTCCCCCCCCCCTTTCCGGTGGCAACAAAGGGGGGTGGCTTAGCAGAGTTGGGACATGACCTAGAAGAAGTGGGTGTAGCCTTCAAAGGTAAATCAAGTGCCCACCTTAATATGACGTGTCTGTCATGTTTTTGACAAACTCCAATCTGTCACAAGTCAGCCACAAGCCATAAGGATTGTGAAGAAGATATATATCAAATTAGGTAGATTTAATTTCTAGGTGGAAATTCAGGTTTTATCTTTAGGGACAGGATAGGGTCAGTTACTCCACCCTTTATCTGTAGCCAGGGTTGAAACTCTTAATAACCTCATATGTTGCGCTGCAGAAGACCTGAGCTTTTAAAGAACATCAATAAAAATTGTCCTTGAGTTCCGAGGTCTTCACCAAAATTGCTTAGAATTGTCTCGTCCTCAAATAAATCAATGAAAAATGTCTTCCAGTTCCAACCTGTCTACACCAAAATTTATCAAAAGTGTGCCTGCATATATTTAACCACCACTGTCTACGAGCTTTACTTTGTCCAACTTAGAATTAAAAAAAAGAAAAAGAAAAAAAAGTCCTGTCCTCCATTTTTAAAAATAAAAATACATAATTGCCTTGTACTCTCACATGGCAGAGAATATGGGCCGGTCCTTGGAATTGTTGCAAGGCAGCAAGTGGCAGGCCACCACTGATACATAGCTGTTTGTCACTAGTGCAACGGCGGTAATGCTGCACCACAGCAACCAGACCAGGCCCTATTGACACCTTCATGTTTGTGCTGGTCTGGTTTCCACACCTGGTGCTTATCCAACTCCTCCTTCTACATCTTTTTTAATAGGCTTCCTCCAATCCCCAACACCTCATAACTTTCATGTGTAAATTGAAGTGCTACCATGTTGTCTTAGGACTGGTAAGCCCGGGCGAGAGAAGCCACAGAGCAGATCAGTTGTGCACCAAGTAGCAAATTTTTCGCTGCCTCTAAGTAGGTCCCCCTGGACTTACATTGACACAACAGTTTGCCATTGCACTGCTTACTCCACAATGTTCCAACTTGCTGAAATTCCACCTTGTATATGCTGGAGCATCTGTATCAGCAGCACAAAGTCATTGAATATTACATCGTGCAAGAGACCACTACAGCAGGGAATGTGTGATAGTTTGGATTAGGCAGTGGCAAATCATCAGGGAAGCATGCTGCATACTCAGGAGGTCAACAGATTTGTGTGACACAGGTAGGACATAAGGCTGGCACTCATTATGTCCAATGTACTGCTGAAGACAATGACGATAGCTGTGACCAACAATTGCAGTGTGGGGATCAGGCCACCGGGCACGCTGGCAAGCAATCCAAGCTACATGCCGATGATTACTGGATAGCCATGCTTTTATACCCTTGCAATCAAAGAAAAATGAGGGAATGTTTTCCTGATATCAAAAGGGAGGCAAGATTGTTGTTTTACTGGGATATGCTCTAAACACAGCAGGCTGCACCTTTCACAGAGCAGATGTCTGCCAACTGTATGTCAGGCCCCTTTCTGCCCCCACTGAGTCATCAACTTCCCATCTTCTTGGCTGCAGCAAGTACAGTGCCTTGCGAAAGTATTCGGCCCCCTAGAACTTTTCAACCTTTTGCCACATTTCAGGCTTCAAACAAAAAGATATAACATTTTACATTTTTGGTGAAGAATCAACAACAAGTGGGTCACAATTGTGAAGTGGAATGAAATTTATTGGATCATTTAAACTTTTTTTGTAATAATAAAACTGAAAAGTGGGGCGTGCAAAATTATTCAGCCCATTTCCTTTCACTCCAGAAGTTGATTGAGGATCTCTGAATGATCCAATGTTGTCCTAAATGACTGATGAAGATACATAGAATCCACCTGTGTGTAATCAAGTCTCCGTATAAATGCACCTGCTCTGTGATAGTCTCAGGGTTCTGCATCATGAAGACCAAGGAACACCCCAGGCAGGTCCGTGATACTGTTGTGGAGATGTTTAAAGCTGGATTTGGATACCAAAAGATTTCCCAAGCTTTAAACATCCCAAGGAGCACTGTGCAGGCGATTATATTGAAATGGAAGGAGTATCAGACCACTGCAAATCTACCAAGACCCAGCCGTCCCTCTAAACTTTCATCTCAAACAAGGATAAGACTGATCAGAGATGCAGCCAAGAGGCCCATGATCACTCTGAATGAACTGCAGAGATCTACAGCTGAGGTGGGAGAGTCTGTCCATAGGACAGCAATCAGTCCAACACTTCACAGATCTGGCCTGTACGGAAGAGTAGCAAGAAGAAAGCCATTTCTCAAAGATATCCATAAAAAGTCTGCTTTACAGTTTGCCACAAGCCACCTGGGAGACACCAAACATGTGGAAGAAGGTGCTCTGGTCAGATGAAACCAAAATCCAACTTTTTGGAAACAATGCAAAATGATATGTTTGGTGTAAAAGCAACATCCCCCTGAACACACCATCCCTACTGTCAGATATGGTGGTGGCAGCATCATGGTTTGGGCCTGCTTTTCATCAGCAGGGACAGGGAAGATGGTTAAAATTGATGGGAAGATGGATGGAGCCAAATACAGGACCATTCTGGATGAAAACCTGTTGGAGTCTGCAAAAGACCTGAGACTAGGACGGAGATTTATCTTCCAACAAGACAATGATCCCAAACATAAAGCAAAATCTACAATGGAATGGTTCAAAAATAAAGGTATCCAGGTCTTAGAATGGCCAAGTCAAAGTCCAGACCTGAATCCAATTGAGAATATGTGGAAAGAGCTGAAAACTGCTGTTCACAAACGCTCTCCATCCAACCTCAAAGAGCTCCAGCTGTTTTGCAAGGAAGAATGAACAAGAATTTCAGTCTCTAGATGTGTGTCTCTAGCCGCGACTTGCGGCTGTAATTGCAGCAAAAGGTGGCGCAACAAAGTATTAATGCAAGGGGGCCGAATAATTTTGCACGCCCCACTTTTCAGTTTTATTATTACCAAAAAAATTTAAATGATCCAATAAATTTCGTTCCACTTCACAATTGTGACCCACTTGTTGTTGATTCTTCACCAAAAATGTAAAATATTATATCTTTTTGTTTGAAGCTTGAAATGTGGCAAAAGGTTGAAAAGTTCCAGGGGGCCGAATACTTTTGCAAGGCACTAGGGATGAGCGAACCGAACCGTAACGAACCAGATTCGTTACGAACTTTCCCAAAAGTTCGGTTCGTCACCGAACCGAATTTTGAGAAAGTTCGTAACGAATCTGGTTAAAATAACGGCGACGCAAAATATACGCATATTTATTGAGAATGTACACTATTGCGTACAAATTCAGTTAAGTAGCATACAATTGACAACGCTACACTGTATGTTCGTTACTTGAGTAGGAATGTTCGCAGACGCAGTGTATGAGTACGCTAATGCGTACATATTCAGTTAAGTAGCGCACCTTTGACATTACACTATATGTTCGTTACTTGAGTAGGAATGTTCGCAGACGCAGTGTATTTGTACGCTAATGCGTACATATTCAGTTAAGTAGCGTACCTTTGACAACGCTACACTGTATGTTCGTTACTTTATTATTAATGTTCGCATTAGCGTACGCATTAGTTTAAATTCTCAAATATGCGTATATTTTGCATCGCCGTTGTTAAAGTCACTTAGATTTTTTCTACATTTTTCATTGTAATAGCAACTGCAAGTAAACGAAACTATACCCTACCAGACTCCCATTATTGTTGCAGCAATTATTCAGCCGTTATAGCAAGGTTCGTTTTAGGTTCGGTTCGTACGAATCCGAACTTCAAGAAAATTCGCCGAACCGAACCGAACTTTTCAAAAGTTCGCTCATCCCTACAAGGCACTGTAGAAGAAGCCACAGCAACACCAGCAGCCGCCTATTCAGTCTAATGAAGATGCTGGAGCAATGCCACCTGAACAACCAGGTTGAGTCCTTCCTGTGCGCATTCTCTGACACGTATGCTTTTCCTGGACCACTTGGATTATAGATCAGGCAAATTAGAACAGTGTCCAGAACTGACCCAGTTTGCTGTCGCTGTAATATCTTGTTTAGCCTCCAGTGTTATCTAAGGGCTCGTTCATATCACCGTTCAGCCCTTCCATTCTCCTGCTCTGTTATACAGTAGGAGCAGGAGAATGGAAAGGACGGATTTGGGACATAATTGAGCTGAACGGAGCCTACGGACCTCATAGACTATAATGGGGTCCGTTAGGTTTCTGTTTAGAGGAAGAATTTTGAAGCGGAGAAAAAAGTCCTGCGTGCACAACTTTTGTCTCCGGTCGAAAAATCATCTTCTGAGCGGAAACCTAACGGACCCCATTATAGTCTATGAGGTTGAGCGTTCAGCTCAATTATGTCCCAAATCCGTCCTTTCCATTCTCCTGCTCCTATAAGCAGGCGAACGGAACGGCTGAACGGTGATGTGAATGAGCCCTTAGAGAGATTACTATTACTACTACACAGCTTTATATATCTCCTTCCTTATCTGTGAGGTTCCACATCCACACTGGATTGCTTCTGCTCCCAAAAAAACAAAAATAGGGAGAATTTTTAGACGCTTGTTCAGAATAATGTTCATCCAATATTATCTTTTATGTTCTTATAACTGTGAAGGTAGATCAGTTGAAATACTGAATTTTCCCCTCACAGTATGATGCCATTTGTATACACATGTATCTATTGCTATTTTTCCTTACAAAATAACATCAGTTCTGTGAATACCTATGTAGCTGTATAACTGTTCTAGGGTGGTGTCCACTTCCTGATACAGATTCGACCATCCCCCAAGACCCTGTGCTGGACTGACCACGATGTGTATCTAGAAGAACGAAGACAATATGTGTTCAACTCTTACTGGCTTGTTGGGGAATGTCCCGCCTTTCTTCCTGTGTATATACGTTTGGTAATAAACTGAGTCAGTCGAGACTATCTGAGAGCCCCTAACGTGAAGGATGACTCCAAACTGACATTTGTGTCCATCTCGAGTCATTGCGTGCGCACACACGTTTGTTAATTTGGACAGCCGATCTGATCTCCTGCGAACCCATTGAGTTCCCCTCAACATCTTGGTGCTCCAGGTGAGGCCCTCAAAAAGGAGCACCCATACCCTGATATCCGAAGGTAGTCGACATCTCCAAAATTCCGAAGTTGAGGCTTGATTAACCTCCACGATCACAGTAAGTTTCATATACATTGTATGTATGACATGGGACAGAGGAGACTAGACTTATGGGTGTTGTGGGTGAGTCCAAAGTGACCGTACTTACGGGTGGTCTCCGCTGAGGGTCCGAACTTAGATAAAGTATATAGAACGTCACTAAGAGGACTCAGATCAGTTGCATAGGGACCAAGACTGACAGCTCTGTGGCAACCTCAATAGGGAGTAGCCCGAGAGTTACCTTGAATAAGTAAGAGTTAGGGACAGTGTAGTGAGTGACGGAGTAGTCACGAAAGGACTCGCTGAGCGGTGCTTATCACGCCCATTGAGCAAATCTCCTCCATGAACGAAGACGGCGAAGTTGCAAATTGCGATTGCAATCGGGAACCTATGATTTATAGCTTCCCTCCTTTCGTGGTAGTTGAGGATAAGGGGTTCAGATCAATAGGTGGCCATATTGATAAGGTGTCATGTTTTTGTTTAAAAAGAAGCTCAACCTTCGTGTTGGAGCTTCTAGTGCTGCCAGTCTGGTAGAACAAAGAGAAGGAAAAAGATGTGAAAAATGCAAAGAAGTTGTTTCAAGAGATAGAGAGCCTAAGTGTCTACCATCAGAAATCACATGTGCTCATCACCATTCCCCGCAGCGCCACTACGCTGTCCACGGGGCGATTCCTCCTACTTTCTGCCTTCCTTCATCCTGTGACTTTGTGACCAAGGTCCGAGGTGACCGAAACGTCAGAAAACGAAAGTCACTTATTCTCTCAAGGCACTTACTTTTCCATGAACCATATTTATATGTGGAGGATGTGAAAAATAAAAATATTTAATTGCATTGAAAACCAAGAGAGTGTGCAGTGCTATTTTTCTATATTTGATAGCTCAAACTCCACTTGCACCTCGTTTAAGTGGACGAGTGCGACCCATTTTTTCTTAACTACCATCAGAAAGGCACTTGTGTTTAGAAATAAACTGTTTAAGTTTTGTTAAACCTAATGCTATGTGTGTGTTCAAATAGGAAAGATCTGTGACCATAGCATTAGAGGTTAGAACAGTAATGAAAGAATAAGCATTGTAACCTAGTGTGGGCCAATATGGCTAGCAATAAGAAGATATGTTGGCCATAAAGTATTGTCTGGTTGATATGAAAGGTTGAAACTGTTTGAAGAAGGTTTGAAGTAGGTTGAACCTTGAACAATACCCATAGCCAAATAGATGGTGGAATTGTATAAGTCTTATCCCCCAACTAGTCTGCTGTTTGTTGAAGTTTCAGGAAAGCTGGATGAATCCTTGAGAGATAAGAGTCAGGAAAGGGGGGCTGATGGCTGTGGTGGGCTGATTCCATCCCCCCAGCCTTAGCCCAGTCTGCTCAACAAACATTCCTTAGATAAGAGCAAGAGTGACTATGGAAAAGGGAGTGGGTGTGAGGAGGAGGAAAGAATTTGTACGTGACTTAAGGTATAGACATGGTCTTTTGTTGTTTTTTGCTGCAGATTCGTTATATATCTGACACAGAAGAGTAAAGATCAATTAATAACTTTTCTTTTTTCTCGTCCTAGCAGCTTGTAAATGTGCAAGAGCCAAGACAATAGTTTATGTGCCTAGTGCGGTGTGTCTCTCCAATAACCATGTGTTGTAGTATTGAAAAAACGAAGACAATGGTATTACTTGCCAGCAATTGATTCACTTAATATATGTTTCTTTGTTACCCCCCCAACGGGATGGTTTTCTGTGAGTGTATCTGTATTCCGGAAAGCTGTGTGGATGGGAGTCGACTCATTCAGTGGAATGTGAATGCATGGAGCTTGAAGTTGTAGTTGTGTTGAATGTGTTTGAAAGTGTGAAGACTGATGGATGCTCAGCAGAGCTATGTGTGAGCTGTGTGTGGATATGCAACAGGAAATGAATAAATGAAATTGTGAATGTGTATGGAGTATAATGCGCATTGGGGATTTTTATTTTATTTATTTTATTTTTTTTTCTTTCTTAGGATATTTTTTGGTACCAAATATTTTGATTGAGCTCTACATTTCCAATGGGTCCTTTATGTGATCATGTCTGTATTGTCAGATCTGTTTGTTTCAAAGTTTGTGGTTACTTGTTATATGTTAACTGTACTCATAACATCAGAGATCTGTCCTCATGGACAGTTGAGACCAGACTAATAAATTGAGGGAGGATCACACCATCCGACCGGAAGGGGTGGATTTAAATGATTTAGGGGGGAGGGTAGGGTGGATGTCCCAGACACTAAGACATCCTTTGTACCCATCCCCCAGTTAGAAGACACCCCCATGAAAGACAAGTCCTGTGTTGATTCAAGGAAAAAAAAACATTACATTCATTTCCACATCCAGGAAAGCTGGGTACTTCTACAAAATGTGCAGAATACACAAAATAACACATTAAGTACACACCAAACAGCATTGGGTATCTCAAGAATGGTCATGAATAAACTGATATTAATGGTGGTGTGTTTTTATTTGGTTTAAAAGGTTTTACACTGCAAAAACTAATACCCATGCATTGCTATTGTTTAATGTGCAGTACTGTGTGTACTTTAAATAAGATCAAGTTTAGAGTTTCATAAAAGTTTATTTTCTTTGGCAGAGGACCACTATGGTATCATTGGTAAGAGTTATTTACATACAGTGTTGGACTGACAAAAGTTCTAAAGATATTTGTTTTATTTGATCAATGATGCGAGGATGGAGAGGAAACCACCTCATCAACGGCTTTTTCTAATATGAACTGAGTTTTTGAATTGACATTTTCTTGATTGTGTGGAACTGTTCCAGTACATCTTTCCTGTGTGCAGCTAAAAAGAGCCAGGACTGGCAACCTCAGAAAAGTCCAGGGGCTGCTATGTCAAGTCAACAAGTTGTGGTAAGAGACAGTTTTCAGTGACCTGACTGTCACCCAACAAGAGAAAGTTTCAACCACTGGTCTGCTATGCTGATGCAATGATCTGCAGACCAGTGAGGGGGGGAGGTCCTTGTGTTAAAGCTCCTCCCACAGACAAGGTAATGGACTGTCTATCACCCACTGATAAGAGGCTCTAAGATCTGCACTGACATCTACACCTGAAAACCCCTTGACATACATAAGAAGGGGTCATAGACTGAACTTTATAACAACAAACATCAAGAAATGTACAATTGACTTTATACCAGAGACTTTGTTATCCAAGAAGATCAGAAGTGAAGAAGACCTCAGTGAGATGCTTCTTGTTAGTCCAACACACAGTTTTTTTTTTTTTTTTGTTATTTTTTAGAAATCCAATGGTCCTGTAGTTTTCTGTCAAATAATTAGGCTTTAAATATAGAATAGGTTCTGTTATTGGATGGTAAAAATGAATGAATGTGGAAGAACCAGGGGTGGAGTGCATTGTAAGGGTATGAAGTGGGTTAGACAGAGACCCATCCTCCAATTGTGCAGATAAGACCATATTCCTGAGTGATCTCAGAGACATGAGTGATGCACACTGGAAGAGGGGCTAACAGGTTACAACTCTGCTATCCACCTTGTCGGAAGAGACTCCACCAGGCCTCCATATAATTCTCTGTAGAGTCTGCTGCTGCTGGTCTTTCAGTAGGAAAAGATAGGTCAGTGAGATGTCTAGGATAAGTCCAAGTACAAAGTGGGGTGGGCTTACAGAAGTCCAGTGACAAGCTGTCACAATACCTGATTGGATTCCCGTCTCAACCTTGGTGAAGACTCCCTCTCTCTGTGTCCGCCTAGACGATCCTGACAATTAGGACATCAGAGGTTAGGGAAAAATTCAGTCTTTAGGAAGGTGATCAGTTGAAATACTGAATTTTCCCCTCACAGTATGATGTCATTTATATACACATGTATCTATTGCTATTTTCCCTTACAAAATAACATCAGTTCTGTGAATACCTATGCAGCTATACAACTGTTCAAGGGTGGTGTCCACTTCCTGATACAGATTCGACCATCCCCCAAGACCCTGTGCTGGACTGACCACGATGTGTGTCTAGAAGAACGAAGACAATATGTGTTCAACTCTTACTGGCTTGTTGGGGAATGTCCCGCCTTTCTTCCTGTGTATATACGTTTGGTAATAAACTGAGTCAGTCAAGACCACCTGAGAGCCCCTAACGTGAAGGATGACTCCAAACTGACATTTGTGTCCGTCTCGAGTTATTGCGTGCGCACACACGTTTGTTAATTTGGACACCCTATCTGATCTCCTGCGAACCCATTGAGTTCCCCTCAACATAACCACGGGAAGGCATGTACCCAGTATATTCCTGGCTAACACGCAGTCATTAGAGAACAAGATGGACCTTCGCGCTAGGATTAAGTTCCAGAGAGATATCAGGGACTGTAACCTCTTTTGCTTCAGCATGGTTGAGTCCAACGGTACGGTATGCTATCCAGCTAGATTAGTTTTTCTCAGTCTATCGCATGAACAGAGCAATGGAGTCGGGGAAATATAGAGGAGGAGGGGTGAGTCTAATGGTGAATAGTAGATGGTGTAAAGAGACGAGTGTTATCCCTCTGAGCTGTTGATGATCAAATGTCGTCCCTTTTACCTTCCATGGGAGTTCACTTCTGTCATAGTTAGTGCTGTCTATATTCCACCACAGGCTACCATGGATTCTGCTCTAGGTGAGTTATATGAGGCTTTCTCACAACAACATGACACTGTACATCAGGGGCATAGCTAAAGGCTCATGGGCCCTGGTGCAAGAGTTCAGCTTGGGCCCCCCTTCCCTCAGTGCTTTGTGTGTCTTCTTATGCGGCACAAGGTTCTTTGGGCCTGGGGGTAGCGACTGCTGCCTCTGCACCCCCTATAGCTACACCCCTGCTGTACATATAGTAACAGGCAATTTTAATAGCATAACCCAAAGATCACTCAGCCTATCAACAGGCAAAACCACACAAATTATACAAATTAACCTACAGACGGACAATGTGATGCCCAATAAGTATACAACCAAAGTATAGCACAAAGTAACAAATCTTTATTAATTCAATAAAAATACAAAGGCAAAATAGCCCTATATCAAAGAAACTACAATCTGTTTTCAATCAAGCTTCCCACAAACCAAGCGAGCTGTATAAATAAAGTGACCAAATGGTCTACAACAAGGTGATGGTAAGAAAGGACTCACTTGAAATCATGGTAGCCTAATAGTACATATAGCATGAGAGTAAAAGCACAAATCACCAACAAGTAGTCAGAATGGCAGTCCCCCACTCACCCGACGCGTTTCGCCGATATGGCTTCGTCAGGGGTGAAAAAGGAAGTCTTCCGTTTTCACCCCTGATTAAGCTGCTATTGTTCTTATGCCAAAGTATAAACAAAAACTGAAACAGGGAGCTCCGGTGCAGAAAGAGGTCATATGGTGGACGGATCGATCATTAATATGTTCACAGAGGTAGTTGTGGGGTATATTGTTAAGCTTGTGGAGGATGCAGTCCAAAAACAAACCATCAGATTGATGAAGGAGCTTCAGTATCCATTTTAGAGACTGTGACTGTGTTGTATTCAAGACTGTATTTTGTGTTTAAATTTTTTAAGTGCGCAACGAGAAGATGGCGACTGGCCGCCTGACAATTTGAACGACTTGCTAAAAATGTAGAAGTTAGTGGTCTTATATTAGCCGAGACAAGATCATTCCTGAGTCAGAAGCCATGGCGAGATAAAACCATCCAAGATGCTTTGTCACTTAGTTCAGCAGCATTTAATACTTAGTCTCCTTCATTGAACAAGCAGTCTACTGTCAGGAAAGAATGCTTCCTTCTCGACAATCGGCTGCACTACGCTTATTCATAACAAGCCATGTTTTTTTCTGAGACTACTGTGTATGAACACCAACAGGCATCTGCCCCCAATATGGTTAAATTTTTTTAAACGTTTTACATTTTAAAAAATATAACAAATCTAACGGTGCAGTGTATTTCCAACCATGCCATGCGTTTACCATGGCTACATATGTCAGTGTCACTCTGGAATTATTTATTATTCGCCGTCATTGCGGTTAAGAACTTTAATTAGGAGACACAGAGAAAAAAAATAAAAAAATATCAAAAAAGAGAAAGAAAAATTTGAAAAAAAAAATCATAGGAGACTTGGGTGTGTCATGCAACAATTTTCAGGATAACTAGAGCACTTTTGATTTTGATCAAATTCATTTGTACCCAATCCATCCGAATCTGACCTGAAACAAATGTTTTTTAGTGAATACCTCTCTAGTAATCTGTGTTAATCTGTCGATGATGCACCATACCCTACGGCTGCATGCCAGGGTTTCCTCAGTTTTGTGCTCTGCTGCTATCTTACAGTACGTATTGCTTCGTCTGAGCTGGTCCTGATGATGTCATCAGGGCCTGACGTATAATCTCAGACAGATCTTTCACCCATGACCTGAGTATTAATTGCTGTATAGACTCTGCCTCATACTAAATCCCTGTGTTCTGATTAGAGATGAATGAATTTATTCGCCGCTTCAGAGATTCATTACGAATCTTCATTATTTTGTACACCCAAGCGACTCCGAATCTTTCCAGATTTGCTTCGGAAGAATCTTCTTAAATCTTTGTACGCTAACGCTACGTACTGATAATGTAATTTCGTACGCACTTTGTACACTCGTACGCACTTTGTACACTCATGCGTATGTATCCACGGGAATGTTTGCAGAACATTAATTTTTTTTAACGCAACTTGGACCAAATCAAATCTTTTCCGAGGCAAACCTTTTTTAAAATTTGTTGAATATTCACCGAAGTGAATCTTTGAAGATGCGCTCATCTCTAGTTCTGATGCTGTCCGGATTCACCTTAGTGTCTTGCCCTTTGTGGGGGGAAACCATTCCACATATTTTCTCATTTTGACTCTTACCCTGAACTCCAATTCTGCCCTTGTTCGCTCCTTCTGTATGATCTTCCAGTTCTGACCCATAGTTCAACCTGACTACTCTCCAGTGCCATCATCTCTACCTATTATTGCTGCCAATTAGTGACTACTTTGTGTCTTGGGGAAACCAACCTGTAAAGTCCAAGTCTCGTTGCAGAGGTCCTGGATAAGGCCCCTTTCACATGACTGTATGCTCTCCGAGACATACGGTCCGTGAGCGGGCTATATGTCCCAGAGCGGCATCGACTGTGCGCACGGGACCGCACAGCATCATTGATTACAATGATGTTGTGCACGTTGGACCGCACGCAGGACTATTGTGCCGCACTCATATGATTTTATGAGTGCGGGACAATAGCCCCGCGGGCAGCCTGGCATGCACAGCATCATTGTAATCAATAATGCTGTGCGCTCCCATGCGCACGATCAATGCCGCGCTGGGACATATGGCCCGCTCATATGGTCGTGTGAAAGGGGCCTAAATAACAGGAGAATTCTTTAGCCTCTGATCCTCACTCTGATAAAAGTTTCCTTTCACTTACAGCCTCAGGGTTCCACTGTTTACCTCACCACACTAACACATAGACAGTTGAGGTAAAACATTTCTATAAACTTATGCCAAAAATATTCAATTTGTCCCACTTTGTGCTACGTTGCGGCACACACCCTGTATAAAGCAGTGCACAGTTTGTGTTTTATTTTATTTTTACTTTAACTCATTTTGAAAGATCATGAGATAATATTAGCAAAGTTTTACCTTTCTAGAAAATGCCTTGATGGATTTCTTCAGCATTTCTAGATAATTCTCTTTTTTTGTGGAGACATCAATTTCCTGAAATGTACCTGCCCTTAAAAAAAGAACATCCCAGAACATGATGCTACCCCATACAAAATGACGCTTATCCCACACAAGTAGATCCCCTCTCAACATGGTGATATCACCTGGACCTGATGGTTCCCCCAAAACCTGATGCTGCTTCCTCATGTGATGTTGATCCCCCCCACAACGTGCAACTCATCCAGCTCCATCCAGACACCGTCTGTAACATGCCAACCCATAACATGAGCCTAAAGTGGACAAAGCTGATAACTAGATCAATATTAACAATACCACAACATCCTGGAACACCTCTTTAGACTGTTTATCCACTGAAAATCCAAAAAGGGGGTCTTTAGAGAAAGTGTGTAGCCCTGATAAATAATGGTGGCTGTGGAAGTCAATACGAATCATTAGTAATATAATTTGTAACAAAAAAAAAAACAGAAAAAAAGGGATATTGCACATTTTGAGAAATAACCAAGTCACTTCCTCAAATGCCTGATGTGGACAGAAGAGTTGTGTGCTCCGAGGACTTAGCATGTAAGTAACCGTTCGTTAATAGTAACTATATCTGTAATCTATCACCTACTTCTAACCCAGCAGATATTCATTCCGAGCTCATACAAATCTGTATCTACTGACTACTAATAGTGTGTGGTTCCCTTATATCATCCGGTGTGTGCGCTGTGTTGTATAGTCATTGTATATGATGTCCTGATATTGATCATAAATTGTAAGGGGGAAGAATTTGGGAGCCACAATAAAAATATGTCTCATAAATCATAGTGAAGGAGACCTGAGGAGACACCACTGTGAAGATGGGTATAATGGGGTAAAGAAAGGGCTCAGAAGAGTCAGATAAATTACCAAATTGTGCCACTTTAATTTGGAGCAAAAATGTATCACCTACAGACGGTGTACAGAAATACCTCATCTAGATGCTACATTGTCTTTTTTTGAAATTGTACAAATCTCACACAGTGAGGCACAGGGTCGGGCAGATCATGAGAAATTAAGCTCCGATTTTTTTTATCTGAAATTGTATTTAGGTTTTTCAGTTCTCATGAAAAGAATATTTATTATAATGTATCTAATATGTGAGATGTCACGCTTGAAATAACAATCTATTACTCTTTAAATTGCTCATTGATTAATCTCCGTTATCTTTCAGCAGAGGATACAGGATAGCTTCCCTTGATATGAATGATGAGAGTGATTGTGCTGAAAATGGGATAGATGCCGTAGTGGGAATGAGAGATTACGCAATGTTCTTGTATAATCTGTAGTCAGTTCTTTGTCTTTAGGGGCCGTTCAGACTGCCATGGTATTGCGGATCTGCGAAAATGTGAATCCACAATACCACGGATGCCGGGCGGCGTGTGTTCCACAATTTGCAGAACACACGGGCAGGCGCCCCGTTCAAAATGCCTATTCTTGTTCGCTATTGCAGACAAGAATAGGACATGTTCTATATTTTCTTGTGGAGCCGCTGCACGGCAAGATCTATATCACTGCTTGAAAAAAGTCCCAGTAAGAGGACTGAAACGTGGCTCTGGTGAATAAAGAACACTGACTCTTATCACAAACCCTGGGAGTGCCGTGGAATTACTTGTTTTAGATAGATAGATAGATAGATAGATAGATAGATAGATATATAGATAGATAGATCCTTTAGTCTCCTAGTACACATAATTTGAAGGAAAATATTTTGTCTCTTTTTGTTCATTTTTTTCATGAATTTATGCTTCTCTTCCCCTCCCCAATCTCTTGAATGCAATCACAGTGGTGATAACTGATATCTGAGTGACCCTAATATACATAGCTGTGGGTAAACGCATGTTTGACTGTGTTTAAAAACACTCCGCACCGGCACATGTGTTCTGCTTTTTCATATTGCAAAGCTTACAAAAATTGTTCCTTATTGAGGACGAAAGATATGTAAACACATACAGCGCTATGAGCTAAATTTATTTATTTTTTTAAAGTGGCTTGTTGAGGGACCAAGCATCCAAAATTTATACCTTGACAGGGCCAGAATGCCTGCCCAGATGACACATGCAAGTGTTAATTATTACAAGAAAAAGTGGCTAGTTGTGAACAAGCCTACAAAAATGTCCTCCCTCCCTTTTAATTGGGAGCAGCAGCAGTGCAGTGTGGATGTGGAAAGGGTACGGTACGGATATAGTGGCATGTGGCTGCAATAGTAACAGCAGCAGAAGCAATATAGTATGGAACATACAAGGCAGTAGATCAGCTGTCTGGGAGGTACTAGTGTTAGTAATAGTAGTAGTAGTAGTAGTGGTAATGTTTATAGTGACTAATGTGTAGCATTAATAGCAGTGGCAGTAGGGGATTAGCAACAAGGAGAAGCAGCTGAGGCGGTGGTGGCAGTGGCAGTCATGTTGCACATGTTGGCAGGCAGTCAGCAGCAGTGTCATTATGGTAGCATTGTCATGATGGAGGCAGCAGCAAGCATATGGAGCATGTCGATAGGCAGGCAGCAGCAGTGGCATGAAGGCAGCAAGTAGCAGTGGCATGGAGGGGGCAACAGAAGCAGCATGAAGGCAAGAAGTAGCAATGGCATGATGGCCACAGTGGCATGAAAGAGAGAGCAGAAGCTTTACTGAGCACAATTGTAGGCAATCAGCAGAAGTGATATGGTGGCAGGAGCAGCCATATAGAATATGTTAGTAGGGAGTCAGCGGCAATGGCATTATGTCAGCTGAGGTAGGAGGGATGCAGCAGCAGCCTTACAAAACATGATGGTAGGCAGGTAGCAGCAGTGGCATTGCAACTATGATAGAAGTTAGGGGGGAAGCAGTGGCATAAAGGGAGCAGTGGTATGATGGAGGCAGGCAGGCAGACAGCAACTCTGGCAAGATGGGGTCCCATCAACAAGGCCAGATCTATTAATGTGAGAATCCTTCTGAATCCAGGCTTGGTAAACACTGTTTGGGTGTCACCACTCCCCCTGCCTGGAATGCAGTGATATGGATTTCAGTTAGCTATTTATCGTCCATTTTACAGTACCATTTGTACTGTAAGATACATTTATGATATTTTTTCAGACTGAAAAAAAATTAACAACCAAAATAATAATTTGAAATGCCTGAAGATGCACCAACATGGATTCCAGCCTAGTATGTAACTTTATCACTCAGATATGTAAATTATCTGCTACATTTGTATTGTAAGACACATGTATCTTCCCAAACTTAAAAACAACAACAAAAGCAAAAACAAACAACAACAAAAAAACTAAATGAATTTGAAATGCCTAGAGATGTACCGACACAGATTTCAGCCTGGTATATCACATTAGCACTCAGAGATGTAAACCGTTTGCTGCCCTTTATATTATAAGACACACTAGTTTGCTATTTTCCCAAACTTAAACAAATAAAAAATGTATTTGAAATGCCTGAAGATGCCCTGACATGGATTTCGTCCTAGTGATTCACGTTTTTAATGAGAGTTCAAATGCTGTATCTATTCTTTGGATGGTAAAACATGTGTGCACTTTTTGAGCTTCCCAAGCTGCCCCCTACCCAACACACACACACAGAAACACACACAAAATGTATTTCTGTTAAAATTACAATCAAATAAAAGAAATGTTCTTGAGGGTATCTGGTTTTGATGTTCTGCAGCAGCTGCAGCTGTTATAAGGCAGTAATTGCAGCTAGAATGCAGTGCCAGACAGACCCAGCCCAGCTCCTCACTTCTTACTTCCTGGCTGACAGCTTTCTCTGACGTTGTAGGTTGTAAAATGCTTCCATAAATAAATTCTGGATACTATTTAATTAGAAATGTTTCGAATAGACACTTTTTGGCGTATCTCTGTTGCAGACTTAGTAGCAAAGGGGATCTGCACCTTCTTCATCTGCACCATGTATGTCAGTTCTAAAAAAAAGGGGCGTGTTGTGGGTGAGAAAGGGGGTGGGCCAGCCTGCCTGTCTCATTTATCATTTAGGCCGGCGGTGAAAGTGCCTAAGTTATGTAGAGGCCAACGTCTAAAGCGCCGGCCCAGGGTTATTAGGGCCGGTGTCTAGAACTCCAGTCTAAGTGTATAGTAATGTGTCATATACTATGAACAGATAGACAGAACTACCGATAGATATATATTTTTGTATTTTTTTTATCCTAGGTCCCAGAGAATCCACCGACGTAACACAGAAAATGGAGTATAAAAAATATTTGTTTTTCATTGATTATTATTTGGCTTTAATTCTGATTGGATCTCAGCTGTGGAGCAGTAAGTATGACCTTATATCCCATTTATGTGGTATATGACTGTGTGGTACTATGTATGTAAATTGTATCACTGGCATGTTACCTTTCCTTAGAGAAGAAGCTGGGCCACCAGTATCCAAGGTGTCTCCCACCTGTTGTGGCCCGCGGTCCAGTATGAAGGCCTCCAGTTCAGTTTCAAAGAGTGTGAACCCTCTCTCCCTCTTACAGGGTCAGTTCATGCATGTCCTAATTCTTCCCCAGCCTATGAATGGCTGTCCCTGGGTATTTAAGGAACCTTCTCCAAGGGGAGGGTTCCTGAGCAATAGGTTTCCCAGTTTCCCTAATTATCAGCAAAGGTGGGCTATTCTGCCCCTGCCTACCATATTGTTACTGACTGTGATTCTCCTCCGCCTGTCTTCACCATAGACTGTTTCTCATATCGACCCATTATCGTCTGCCCCGACTTTGTACTAGTCTCTCCGTTACGGCTGTAAATCTTCAAGGTTTTACACTCTTTAGAAACAGTAGAGCTAACCACAGAGGTGGTGGTGGTGTATGTCTGTATTCCAGGAGTGATATGAAAGTAAGTGCGAAAGAAAGAATTGTGAATGACAGTTGTTAACATATGGAAACCTTGTGGGTAGAATTACAGAGGGAAGAAAATCATGAAAAAATAATTCTTGGTGTGATCTGTAGACCCCCCAACCCCAATACCACTGAGGATATAGAAGATCAACTGTATGTGCAAATGGATGCTGCAGGTTGGCACAGTAGTGATAATGGGATATTTTAACTATCCAAACATAGATTGAGACTTGTTTCTGCCTCTGCTGCAAAACCGAGAAAATTCCTCATCTTTTTGTAAGATACATTTATTGGCCAGTTTGTAGAAGATTCTACATACTAAAGGCGATGCTCTTCTACATACTTAATGCAGTTCAAAAAAGACATAAGTCCATCAAATTTAACCAAGGTGGGGACATGAATCCGAGAAGGAAGTGAGACTAAGATTTCTACACATTTTCATAAACATTAATGTCATTAACTTTTAAAAACTATCTAACTATCTAAACCTTTTTCAAAACCATCCACTGTTCCTGCTGTGACCACTAGAGATGCGTGACTGAATTTGGGGAATTCAGACCAAATTTCCCAAAAAGATTTCATTCGGTCTGAATTTATTTGTGACGAATCGCGTTAAAAACTGTTATTTCCTGGCTGCAGAAATGTCATTGATTGCCATCGTTGATTATTTTGCCCTTCTTCTGATCTATCAGAAGAACAACCTCCCAAAAAATGGATCCTGTCTTTTGAGCCTTCACATAGTCAACATTTGGTCACTAATTTATCAGTATTACTAAGGCCAAAAAAGCAGGAGTGGATGCAAAACAGAGAATGGAATATTTGCATGTCTTCTGTGTTTTGTACCGACTACTGCAGCAGCATGAGGAGTCCACAGAGTGGCCCAGTGACAGAATGGTGAGGTGGCAGCATCATAAGGAGTCCACAGAGTGGCCCAGTGACAAAGTACTGAGTTGGCAGCAGCATGAGGAGTCCACAGAGTGGTTAGGTGGCAGCGGTATGAGGAGTCCACAAAGTGGCCCAGTCACAGAGTGGGGAGGTGGGGGGAAAAAGCCTAGTCAGTACCAGCACAAGATGGTGGGTGGCAGTATGAGCACCTGGAAGCAGGTGTTTGGCATCAGTTGGGTGGCAGCATCAGTATAGGCCCCCATTTTGAACCACTAGCCAGGATCTAACATGGTGGACTGCTAGTAGTTATTGCTCTGCTAGTGGTGATAATTTGTCTGTCACTATGCAAGTAACTGAGCTCCTCCTGCCCCTCCTCTCCTTTCACCTGTGCAGAAAAACCACCCATTTCTCTACACATTGCTTGTGCGTGAATGTCCTCCTCCTCTTCCAGTTCAGCCCCCACAGCGCCCATCTCCACTGCATACTGCCACGGTGTATCTGGGTCATCTGCCTGGTCTTACTCATCACCCTCTAGCACATCTTGCTCCTCTTTTTTTGCTTGTGCAAATAAATCACAAATTTCTGTATACCTTTTCTAGATGTTAATGTCCTCCCCTTCCTTTGCCAGTTCAACACCCACAGGACACATGTGGCTGTGAGATGTAGGTGCCACATCTCCTGTCCCCTGGCCAGTCACATTTAGCAGCATCTGCTCCAGGACATGAAGCAGTGGAATGACATTGTTTATGCCATAGTCTGGGCGACTGACAAATAAAGTGACCTCCTCAAAGGGCCTGAGCAAATGGCAGGTGTCACCCATTAGCTGCCGCTGGTTTTCGTCGAAGTTACACAGGGGAGTACTCCTGTCCGCCTGTATTATCAAGAAATCGTTTATGGCCTTTCTCTGTTCATATAGTCGGTCCAACAAATGGAGGGTGGAATGCCAACGGGTTAAAACATCGCACATCGCAAAATAAGAATGGTGTGCTTTGCAATGTAAGAGTGGCTGAAGTACATGCACAGTGTCCTGGCCTTTTTCAGGATTCTTGCAGATGGGTGGAAGACTTCAGGAACCACTGTAAAACCAGATTAAACACATGCGTCATGCAGATCACATGGCTCAGCCCTCATTGATGCAGTGCCGACACCATGTTCTTCCCGTTGTCGGTGACCATGGTTCCTATTTTAAGTTTGCAAGGAGAAAGCCAGGATTCAATTTCTTAATGGAGGATGCAGAGCAGATCTTCCCCTATGTGACTCCATTCACCCAGGAAAACTAGGAGCACAACAGGGTGAGAACTCCAAATTGTCCCTGCAGTGGAGGCTGAGGACACGGTGGAGGATGAGGAGGCAGAGGAGGACATTGGTGAAGAACCCACAGCTTAGGGACATGGAGGCAGCAGTGCCGTCACCTGGCCATGTTGCTGGTGTTGCTTGGCACGAACCACATTTACCAAGTGGGCCATAAAAGACATATATTGTCCTTGACTGTAGTTACAGCTACACATGTCTGCCCTGAAATTTTGCAGACACCGACAGCCTCAAGTGCAGGTACACTTTCCGTTCAACATACATGTGCAGGGCTGGTACTGCCTTTTTCGAAAAGTAACGACGGCTTGGGACTCTTCACCTTGGCTTGGCACCTTGGCTTGGCACAAGCCATCAGTTCTCTGAAAGGTCCACCACTTGGAAAGGGAGCAACTGCAGTACCAGTAACTTGGCAAAGAGCACGTTCAGCTTTTGCTCCATTGAATGAGTTCACGTGTATTGTTTTCCTTTTGCAGTCGCTTCTGTGATTGATTGCTGGCAAAATGAGTGATGAGAAGCAGGAGCATCAGGACCAGTAGGTGATAGGAAGGAAAGACACTCCCTTCGGCTGAGGTGGTGAAACCTTGACTGCGGGAAAATGGGTGTGGGCCACTGGCTGATGCAGTTTGCTGCGTCAGGCTGGACCACTACATCTGAGCCACGGCTCTCCGAGGCCACTTTATGGTGACACTGCATTTGTTGACACAGGGTCGTGGTGCCAACATTGGCACCCTGGCCATGCTTTACCTTCTGGCCACAGATTCTGCAAATTGCCATGTTGACTTCCTCAAGTATGGCATTTTTCCCCCAACACTCTGTACTGACTCCCTGCTAATGCTGCCTCCATGAACCTCTGCACTTCTACTTTCCGGGCAGGTAGGCTCACTGCCCGTTCTCTTTGAAAGGTCACTTGTCTGTCCGACAAACTGTAAATTCAAAGAAACTGAAAGGGTAAAAGCAATACTATCAGACTGCAGTTTCACCCCTTTGACAATGGTGAATAAACCTACTTATATCTGAAATAAATACACATCAAAACTGGCTTTATCAGAATGTAATTTTACTGCAGAAGGGTGAATGGACGTACTTAAATTTGCAATTAACCCTTTTGCTACCAGCGCCATACAAGTACAGTGCTGGAGCGACGTGTTAACATGGCGCCCGTTCGCACGTGCAGAGATTCCTTTCTATGGACTGGTGCCCAGAACTGAACTGCACATTTCAGATGAGTGGTAATATTACATCTCTGCCCCGCCAGTTTACTCCTCATTTGATGCATGACAATATCCTGGTGGCCTTAGAAGCAGCTGATTGACATTGTGCTGTTATTCAATCTATTATCAGATCTACAAGGACACCCAAATCCTTCTCTATAAGTCACTCTTCCAGTGTTACCTCCCCTAGGACATATGATGCAGAGAGATTATTACTACCAAGATGCAGAACTTTACATTTATCCACACTGAACTGCATTTGCCAAGTTGATGCTCAATCACTCAGTGTCCCAGTCAGCTTGTAGGTTGAGTTGAGGCTTGTACAGTACTACAGAGCTTAGTGTCATCTGCAAAAATAGAAATGGTGCTATTAATCCCGTCCTCGATGTCATTAATAAATAAATAAAATAACAGATGACCCAGCACTGAACCTTGGTGTCACCACTTATAACCCTGGGCCATTCTGAATAGGAATCATTGACCACAACTATCTGGAATGCTTGCTGGGGTCTGATGTAGGCCCCAAACCAGCCTTGAGTAGTTAATGTTAGTAAAGCACTCACATTAAAATGGAATGCACTATAGGGATAGTACATTGCATTTCAAAATCAATCAAAATGTTATCTGTTATAGTCCCCCTTATGGGACTATTAAGTGGCAAAAAAAGTAAAAAAATAAATAAATAAATAAATAACACGTTTATTAAATTAAAAAAATCCAGTAAAAATACATGCATTTGTTCCATTTTGTTCCATATTTTTGGTATTGCTGTGTCCGTAATGACTCATACTAAATAAATATGATGTAAATTATACCCTACGGTGAACGCCGTAAAATGTATAATTAAAATAACAGAATTACTAATTTATACTTAGTTTCCACTGAAAAAACTTTATAACAGGCGATCAAAAAGCATAATTTACTCCAAAATGATACCAGTGAAAACAACAAGTTGTCTGGCAAAAATAAAGCCCTCCCATAAAAAAGTTATGGCTCTTTGGAAACCGTCGATACAAAAAGATTTTGTTCCATTTAAAAAAGGGTTTTTATTGAACAAAAGTAATCAAACAGAAAAAAAAAACCTACATGTATTTGGTATCGCTGTCATCGTACTGACCCAGTAAATAAAGATATTGTGTAATTTTACTGAAAAATGAACACCGTAAAATTTATAACATAAATACTCAGTGGAAGTATTGCTGTTTTTCCCATTTGATCACCTACCAATCAGCAGGAATCCTGGCTCTCACAGAGCTGTTAGATTTTCTTTATGAAGCCCTCCTACTCTGCACTCATTATCTGTATTAACTGCACCTGTCTGAACTCATTACCTGTATAAAAGACACCTGTCCACACACTCAGTCAATCACACTCCAACCTCTCCACCATGGCCAAGACCGAAGAGCTGTCTAAGGACACCAAGGACACAATTGTAGACCTGCACAAGGATGGGATAGGCTACAGGACAATAGGCAAGCAGCTTTGTGAGAAGGAATCAACTGTTGGTATTAGAAAATTTTTAGAAAATGGAAGAAACACAAAATGTCTGTCACTCTCTGGTTTGAGAGGGAAACCCCACACCGAATATAGGTGGGAAAGGAAAAGGAAATAAGGCCTGAAAACTAGGGAAGGAAAATGGACACCTCCAAGTGAAAATCCTAACCAAAGCCCTGAGTGACTACCAGTATGAACAGACCCCAAAGGTAGGTGAGTTCATACATAGGAATACCTAAAGTCCTATCTCACCCTAAAGGACCCTGGTACTAATGACAGGAAAGAGACAGCCTGTCCCTCCAGCGGAAGGATGAACTGGAGTCTCCCTGAGGCCTGATACAAAATGACCAGGAAATGCAACAAACAGAAAAAGCAAAAATAAGAAACAAAAGGGAAAGGTACCACTTAACTTCCAAGAAGCTATGGCAGCACAAGGAACACCGCCGAGATCCAAACACCAGCTATCCACAGGTCCAACTGAAGGTATACACCTAACAGCATGGTGGGAGAAACAACTATAAATAGGGAACGTTAAATGACCCCAATAGCAACACCTGGAAGCTAAGGGCGTGGCCACTACCGGGAACCACACAGACGCCTATTGATCCACAAGGTAAAGATCTCCTGCCACTCACTGTCGTGTCCGTGTGTCTTGGTACGTCCTTGACAATGACTCTCAATGTTCCTCTGTCTGGGGCTCCATGCAAGGTCTACCCTTGTGTGGTAAGGATGATTCTGAGAAAGGTCAGGAGTCATCCCAAAACTTCACGGGAGGACCTGATCAATGACCTGAAGAGAGCTGGGACCACAGTCTCAAATATTACTGTTAGTAACACACTACGCCATCATGGATTAAAATCCTGAAGGGCATGCAGGGTCCCTCTGCTCTCGTCAGCACATGTCCAGGCCAATTTGAAGTTCGACAATGACCATCTGGATGATCTAGACAAGAGATAGAAGAAGGTCATGTGGTAAGGTGAGACCAGAAAAAGAAGATGGATTTGTACGACCCCAAGAACAATGTCCCAACCATTAAGCATGGGGGTGAAAACATCTTACTTTGGGGGTGCTTTTCTGCAAAGGGACAGGATGACTGCACCGTATTGAAGGGAGAATGGATGGAGCCATGTATTGCAAGATCTTGGCCAACAACCTCCTTTCCTCATTGAAGATGGTCATTGCTGGGTCACCCATCGACAATGATAAAAAAAACACAGTCAAGGTGACTAAGGAGCGGCTTTGTAAGAAGCATTTCAAGGTCCTGGAGTGGCCTAGCCAGTCTCCAGACCTGAACCCAATCGGAAATTTTGGGAGGGAGCTGAAACTCAATGTAGCCCAGTGACAGACGGAAACCTGAAAGATCTGGAGAAGATCTGTATGGAGGAGTCGGCCAAAATCTCTGCTGCAGTCTGTGCAAACCTGGTCAAGAACTACAGGAAACGTCTGACCTCTTTAAACTGCAAACAATGGTTTCTGTACCAAATATTATAAGTTCTGTTTTCTATTGTATCAAATACTTTTTGCATGCAATAAAATGCAAATTAATTATTTAAAAATAAGACAATGTGATTTTCTGGATTTTTTTTAGATTCTGTCTCTCACAGTTGAAGTATACCTATAATAAAAATTACCGACCTGTGTATAACAGGTAAAACATGGTATCACCACATACAATTTACCATATTTTTCACCCTATAAGATGCACTGGCCCATAAAACCAATGTTAATCAGACCTCAGCTAATAGCCCCAATCAGACCCCCAATTTTAATAAGACCCCAACAAGACCTCAGATCAGACCCTCAATCAGACCTAAGCTCAGACTTCAATGTGAATGAACCCCAATCAGACCTCAGATAAGAGACCCATGCCTTTTATCAGCCCCCATATCAGCAGCTTGTCTCATCAGCCCCCATATCAGCCAATATGTCTCTGATCACCCCCATATCAGCCCATATGTCTCTCATCAGCCCTCATATCAGCCCATATGTCTCTGATCACCCCCATATCAGCCCATATGTCTCTGATCAGCCCCCATATCAGCCCATATGTCTCTCATCAGCCCCCATATCAGCCCATATGTCTCTGATCACCCCCATATCAGCCCATATGTCTCTCATCAGCCCCCATATCAGCCCATATGTCTCTGATCACCCCCATATCAGCCCATATGTCTCTGATCACCCCCATATCAGCCCATATGTCTCTGATCACCCCCATATCAGCCCATATGTCTCTGATCACCCCCATATCAGCCCATATGTCTCTGATCACCCCCATATCAGCCCATATGTCTCTGATCACCCCCATATCAGCCCATATGTATCTGATCACCCCCATATCAGCCCATATGTCTCTGATCACCCCCATATCAGCCCATATGTCTCTGATCACCCCCATATCAGCTCTTATGCCTCTCATCAGTCCCCATTATCACCTCTTATGCCTCTCATCAGCCCCCATTATCAGCCCCTATGCCCAGGGGCGTAGCTAAAGGCTCATGGGCCTTGGTGCAAGAGTTCAGCTTGGGCCCCCCCCCCACCTTCCTCCAGCACTGGTGCACCTAGCTTTTCTGCCGGCCAAGTCAAAAATTGAAACCCCCTTCCATGCCAAATTCTCACCCTAACCTTTTCCCTCCTAACATTACATGTATCACTACAGAACATACAGGGTAAGGCTACATTCACTTAAATGAACACTGTGTGCTGTCCGCATCTGTATGTCCATTCCTATTTTTGTCCGTTTTGGGGACAAGGATAGGCATTGTTACAGTGGATCTGCAAAAAAAACGGATGCCATATGGAACATCATCCTTTTTTTGCGGATCCGCAATTTGCAGACTGCAAAACACAATGTTCCTGTGAATGTAGCCTAATACAGCGCCTCATACCTCTTACATCCAGTATAATACAGCACCTCATACCTCTTACATCCAGTATAATACAGCGCCCCATACCTCTTACATCCAGTATAATACAGCGCCTCATACCTCTTACATCCAGTATAATACAGCGCTCCATACCTCTTACATCCAGTAAAAATGCCCCATGTGACAGTAAAAGTGCCCCCAGTGCCCCCCCATGTGCTAGTAAAAATGCCCCCATGTCCCCCAATAGAGCTCCGGTCCGTGCTACAATAAAAAAGTAAACACTGATACTTACCTCCATGGAGCTGGCAGCGATGCGATGCAGGCCTCTTCCGGCCTGTGTCCCGCGCTGTACGGCTCAGGCGGCTCGATGACGTCATCGCGCCGCCTGAGCCGGCCTCTGATAGGCTGCAGGCCCAGTGCCTGCAGCCTATCAGAGGAACGGGCAGGGGAGACACCTCTCCCTCCCCTGCCCCGCAGTAGAATACAGGCATCTGTATCGCCGTCCCGAGGACGGCGATACAGATGACTATGGAGATGAGCGCTTCCACAATGGAAGCGCTCATCTCCCTCTGCCCTACCACCGCCCGCAACTGTCCGCAGGGCCGCACCGCACCCGGCTAATTGGCGGTGCGGCCCTGCAAGTGGCAAGGGGGGCCCTCGGGGCCCCCCTGGCTTAGGGGCCCGGTCGCAACTGCGACCGCTGCGACCCCTATAGCTACGCCACTGCCTATGCCTCTGATCAGCCCCCATTATCAGCTCTTATGCCTCTCATCAGCCCCCATTATCAGCCCTTATGTCTCTGATCACCCCCATATCAGCCAATATGTCTCTGATCACCCCCATATCAGCCCATATGTCTCTGATCACCCCCATATCAGCCCTTATGCCTCTCATCAGCCCCCATATCAGCCCTTATGCCTCTCATCAGCCCCCATAATCAGCTCTTATGCCTCTCATCAGCCCCCATTATCAGCTCTTATGCCTCTCATCAGCCCCCATTATCAGCCCCTATGCCTCTCATCAGCCCCCATTATCAGCTCTTATGCCTCTCATCAGCCCCCATTATCAGCCCTTATGTCTCTGATCACCCCCATATCAGCCCATATGTCTCTGATCACCCCCATATCAGCCCATATGTCTCTGATCACCCCCATATCAGCCCTTATGCCTCTCATCAGCCCCCATAATCAGCTCTTATGCCTCTCATCAGCCCCCATTATCAGCTCTAATGCCTCTCATCAGCCCCATTGCCTCATGCCAGATAACATAAATGAACCACTTACCTCTCCTGCTCCTGGACACTGCCACTCCTCACCACCTGTGCTCTGTCTACCTCCTACTGTTATCTGTGCTGTGCATCTGAACTGGCATGCATAGCGTGAGGTCATAGAGTGTCCTCACTCTGTGCGCAGCCACAGCACAGCCTACAGCCGAGGACCAGGAAGCGGTGAGTTCTGAGCCTTTACCGCTTCCCAGTCCTCCAGTACTAATGAGTGCTTTCATAATGGAAGCGCTCATTAGTATTCGCCCCATAAGACGCAGGTGCATTTTTCCTCTACTTTTGGAGGAAAAAATATGTCTTATGGGGCGAAAAATACGGTATGTCTGAAATAGTGAATGCCATAAAAGGGGAAAAAAACATGCAATTTGTTAGTTTTTTGTCGCCTTTCCCCTCTCCCAAAAAGTTAAATAACAGTGATGGAAAAGTTGTATGTACCCCCCTAATGGTCAAAATAAAAACTAAAGTTTGTCCCGAAAAAACATAAAAGACATGGTAAATTAAATGGTACCAAAAACATGTCCTCATATGGCTATGTGTATGGAAACTTTAAAAAAGTTATGCTTCTTGGAATGTGGGGATAAAAAATCAATAATGCAAACACAAAAATAGTCCCATTCCTTAAGGGGTTAACAGCATTTAAAGGTACAATATGGACCATTGCAACAATAGTCTGGAAGTGACTCATTGGGGGACAGTTATTAAAGCTTTTATCATTCTTTTGTGTGGAAAAAAAAGTTGCTAATTACGGCTAATTATTTGTGCTATATTCTTTGACTTTTTCATCTTTTCAACACTTTTCTGAAGTTGAAAGAAAAGAGGTGGGGATTAGGAGGGGGCGGAGCTTCCTTCATTCCATCAGATTTACTATAACTTGCAGCAGACATTAAACAATAGTAAATTTTCTAATGAAACATTCTTTTTGACTCAGTTAGTGCTAATGTAAGGGTGGAAAGATCAGTAAATGAGGCTAATCAGACAATTCTCCCACTAATCCCTGTCTCTTCTTATACAGGTTCTGTCTGTGAAGCGCTCCCTGGATATAATATAGATACAAGTCCATCGGTGACGGTGCAGCGAGGTCTCTGTGTTCATGTTCCCTGCTCATTTACCGTGCCCAGTGATGTACGGTTATCTATATCTACCACTGGTATATGGTTTTTTGTACACAAAGGAGTTGGATACCGTGTTGCTTCCAAAAATAATCTTGTACATCAGACATTTGGACAATTCTATCTGACCGGAAATGTGTCCGGAGGAGACTGCTCATATTCCATAGAAGATCCACAACCTATATATGAGACAATATATTATTTCAGAGTTGAAGATGATCCCATAAAGATCACCTATCAGGATATCCAGCCTTATGTGAACATAACCGGTGAGTACAAAATATTGTCCAGAGCTGATGAGAGGTGACCACAATGGAGGGATCTGCAGCACATGAGAATATTACAAGCTGTCATTTTGTCAGGATAGGGAAATAGTGTAATTTCCATACGTGGCCCATATTGAAAGAACTGTTCCCATCACCTCTTGTTATCAGTGGGAGGCCAAGATACGTGTGAGGGGGGATGAGTGTCCACCCCGGGTGCCAGCTGTGAAGGGGGTGCCAACAACACGTCAGGTAACAGATAAACAGCTCCAGGACTCCTTCTCCTCGACAGCCCGCTTTCTGTGCTGCTGTGCACTCTGTTCTCCGGACGCCTCTTCTCCGTATCCAGCACCAGCCCAGTCCTCCGCCCCTCCCCGCTGCTATCTAGAGCAGAGGATCGGAGAGTGGGTGGGGCTACAATATTGTATTCTATACAGTGCAGGGGTGCACAACCTTTTCTGGTTGGGGGCCACATTGTCAGACTGAAGGAATCCCAAGGACCGAAAATAAAAGTTAATGAGGTATTACCAACTGAAATATGATATTTATGGCGTATTGTACATACAGTATATACTATAAAAGTCTGGTTACACCTCCAGGACTCCCATCTAATGGGAGAATACATGAAAAATGCTTGTGCGCAGCCACAAGACAAAGACATACATGCCTGTCACCAGATGGTTGGGTGCCGCACAGAATGATATCAAGGGCCGCATGTGGCCCCTGGGCCACAGGTTGTGCGCCCCAGATCTAGTGGAACGGCTCAGCATCCACAGCAAGCAGAAGCTGCAGGACCTTCCGTGATGTCACAGTCACATGATCAAAGTTCTTCAGCCGAGCACTGCGCAGGAGGAGGACTGAGGTATGGGTGAATAGAGTAAGGCCTCATGCACACGAATGTATTTTATTTCCGTGTCCGTTCCATTTTTTTGCGGACTGTATGTGGAACCATTCATTTCAGTGGGTCCGCAAAAAAAACGGAAGGTACTCGGTGTGCATTCCGTTTCCATATGTCCGTATTTCCGTTCCGCAAAAAAATAGAACATGTCCTATTATTGTCCGCATTACGGACAAGGATAGTTCTGTTCTATTATGGGCCAGCTGTTCTGTTCCGCAAAATACGGAATGCACACGGACAACATCCATATTTTTTGTGGATCCATTTTTTGCGGACCGCAAAATACATACGGTCGTGTGCATGAGCCCTAAGTGTAATATGGTGTGCATGAATAGAGTTTCATTTATGTGTAGTGTGTGTGCATAATGGCCCATTCAGACGGCCGTGTATTTGCGGAACACACATGGCCGGCACCCCATACAAAATGTCTATTCTTGTCCGCAATTGCGAACAAGAATAGGACATGTTCTATCATTTTTTGCGGAACCGCGGCTGTCCGCGATCTAATGCTGCCCATTGAAATGAATGGGGCCGCATCTATTCCACAAAATTGCAGAATAGATGCGGACCCATTCACACGGTCATGTGAACGGGCCCTTTGGTGTAGTGATGGACGTTTTGACTCTTTTTAGAGATTCTAATCACTGGCTCAGCTCACCAAAAAGAACTGACTTTTTCGGCTCTCAAATTCTTTTAGTAGAACTTACAGCTTTTATTATTCTGAGAAATTTAGCAGTATTTTTTATTGGCGTGCTGTATATTCTGCTATATAACAAATACAAATAAAATAACATTGTGGAAACATAAGCATTAAACCATTTCAACAGTGAAACATGGATTTACGGCATATTAGCCTTAAAGGGGTTTTCGAGTTATATACAGTATATTGATGACCTGTCCTCAGGATAGGTCATCAGTATCAGATCGGTGGGGGGCCGACACCCGGCACCCCTGCCGATCAGCGGTTTGAAGAGGAGACACGCGCCGTATCAGCGCTGCCTCCTCTTCACTGTTTACATACTGGCCATAACAGGGATAGTGGTGAGTAAGTGTAATTACACCTCACTGCCCCATTATTTTCAATGGGAAGAATCGCTCTTATACAAGTCTATGGAAGAGATTCTTCCCATAGAAATTAATGGGGCGGTGAGGTGTAATGACACCTACTCACCATTACGGCCAGCATGTAAACAGTGAAGAGGAGGCAGCGCTGAAACGGCCACGCCTCCTCTTCCAACAGCTGATCGGCGGGGGTCCCGGGTGTCGGCCCCCCACCGATCTGATATTGATGACCTATCCTAAGGATAGGTCATCAATATATATAACTCGGAAAACCCCTTTAAGAAACACTAAGGGGGTCATTTACTATACTGAAATATGCGTATTTCAGGCGCAGATGGCAGCGCAATGGTTAGTTATACCGATATTTGCGACTTCACCAGTTCTTGTGTCTAGTAGGGCTGCGTCACTGAAACTCTGCCTTTCTTGCTCATTTATTCTCTGTAGACTGCCGTTGTGCCTGCCCTCTACCCTGTATGTGTTTTTGACTCACTCTCGCTTGGGAGCCAGCTCCCATCATTCAAGTGAAGGAGCTGGCTCTTTGTACCACATCAGTCATAAAAAAACCATTACTAATAAGGTGGGCATTACTACTGCAAAGGGGCATAGCAACTGTTATGGAGGCAGACAGGACATACAGTATGTATTGTAAAGGGGGCTCAATAAGGGAATAACTACTGTGAAGGGGGCAGAGAGAGGGTATAACTACTGTGAAGGGGAAAAATGAAGGGCATAACTAATGTGAGCGGGCACAATATGGGTATAACTACTAGGAGGGGGCACAATGTGGGTATTACTACTGTGAGGGAGGAAATGAAGGCATAAGTACTATGAGGGGGCACATTGGGGGCATTACTACTGTAAAGGGGTGCAATGAGGATATAACTACTGCGAGGGGCTATAATGAGGGCAGAAATTCTGTGAGAGGGCACAATGTGGGCATAACTACTGTGAAGGTTCGCAATGAGGGCAGAAGTGCCGTGAGGGTGATAACTACTGTGAGGGGCCACAATGTAGACATAACTACTGTGAGGGGGCACAATGAAGGCATTACTACTATTAGGAAGCACAATGAGGACATAACTACTGTGAAGGGGGCACAGTGAGGGCATAACTACTGTGAAGGGGGCACAATAAAGGCATAAGTACTGTGAGAGGGCACAATATTGGCATAACACAGTGCACAGTGAGGGATTAAATACTGTGAGGGGGCAAAATGAGGGCATAACTACTGTGAAGGGGGTATAACAATGAGAGGGGGACATTTAAGGACCAGTTCAGTTATTAAATTAATCTGTGGAGGCTTACAACATAATAGAAACCACCATAAATGATCCCATTTTAGAAACTACACCCCGTCAAGTTATTCAAAGCTGATTTTACAAACTTTGTTAACCCTTCAGGTGTTCCACAAGAATTAAAGTAAAATGGAGATGAAATTTAAAAATGTTTTGAGATATTTTCCATTTTAATCCATTTTTTCCTGTAACAGATCAAGGGTTCAGGGGTGGATTGGCCATAGACCTTAAAGGGGGCTGCCTGAGCTCTCCTCACAGCCGGCCTGCGGACATTTTTGGAGATGTATTTTGTGCTGTTGGTGGCAGTATTTTGTGATGGACTGGAATGCACACGCCGATATCCATGTTATGTGGATGTGCAATTTGCAGACCACTAAACATCCAACAGTCAGGTGCATCAGCTCTTAGGGGCATATAAATCATGCTTTTGAGAGATTCATAACTATAGTTCACGTCAGTCAATGCAGACACTGTCTCTAGAAGTATGCTGACATTTATAGTTTCCCATTGTGAAATGAAAGGAGAAACAAATTTTCCCAAAATTAAAAATACATTCAGCGTCAAAAATAAATAAATAATACACCCAGAGAAAAATTCCATAATTCTGCAAAAATCAGCATTTAGATATGTAAATGATTCCAGGTGTGGTCTGAATAAACACTGGGTCTTTCTATAAGAGAGTGTGGAAGTGGTTTCCCTGCTGCCCTATAAAAAGGCTCTCAGAGGCTACTTTAGGGTAGTCTACCTCTTGGTGAGAGATCGTTGACTGCCAAACATACCTCTACATCACTCATGCACATTGAGTGCATGATTGGACTGAGAAAACCAGCATGGTCCTTTCACTGAATTGTCTGCCATTTAGACGATACTGACTTAGCTGTTAGAAGGTGTTGGGAGCAGTGATTACCTGCAACACACACATGGTGTGGAGGCTCTGGATAGACTAGACAGACCACTAAAGAGAGGATCATTTGATCCACCGACAAGTACTAGCAGCCCACGGTTTCATTGTCCACCATCCAGACTCAGGTGTCACCTCCATTATACACCCATCTCTGGCTGGACCTTTTCCAGGTGCAGAGCTTACAACTGGCATTTTTTTAAACAAAACAATCGCTATCACAGCTATCCAATGCAAAGCTCCCTGGGAAACAGTAATATGCAAAATAACCGTGGAGCACCAGCTCTTTTACAAGCCTTAAAGGGGTTGTCCGAGTTATGAAAAAAAAAAAAATGTAGCACTGTAAATCTGATGGGCAGCAATATATAACTAAGTTAAGCAAGTTTTAGGCAAAAACAATCTATAACATAGTTTATAAGGCCAAAAAAAGCCCTCTGTCCATCCAGTTCGACCTGTTTTCCTACAAGTTGATCCAGAGGAAGGCAAAAAAAAACCTGTGAGGTAGAAGCCAATATTCCTCACTTTAGGGAAAAAATTCCTTCCCGACTCCAATCAGACATCAGAATAACTCCCTGGATCAACGACCCCTCTCTAGTAACTATAACCTGTAATATTATTACCTCCAGAAATACATCCAGGCCCCTCCTGATCTCTTATAGTGAACTTACCATCACCACCTCCTCAGGGAGAGAGTTCCATAGTCTCACTGCTCTTACCGTAAAGAATCCTCTTCTATGTTTGTGTACAAACCTTCTTTCCTCCAGACACAGAGGATGTCCCCTCGCCACAGTCACAGTCCTGGGGATAAATAGATGATGGGAGAGATCTCTGTACTGACCTCTGATATATTTATACATAGTTATTACATCTCCCCTCAGTCGTCTTTTTTCTAAAGTGAATAACCCTAATTTTGATAGTCTTTCTGGGTCCTGTTGTCCATCCATTCCAGTTATTACTTTAGTTGCCCTCCTCTGAACCCTCTCCAGCTCTGCTATATATTTCCTCATTTCCCTGGTTCTCTTCTGGCCTTTGTTTACCTGCAGTAATAACAATCTCTGCCCCTCCCACTGCTTTGCAAAGGGAGTGAATACAAGTGCTGAGTGACATGTCTACCTGCTAGGATACTCAGCAGCATGTTGTATGTGTAGGACTACAAGTCCCAGCTATACAATGACACAGCTGATGCACACAGGAACTTCCCGCTACCTTTCTTGTGCAATACTCTGCAGATATCCTCCAGTGTCAGCTTTGTGTCTGCCGTCTGGTGTACAGGCTTTTATCTGCTTGTGGACAAATACAAGATTAGCAGGCAGGGAAGCTGACATCACAGGTCATGTGACCCTGAGAGAAATCTGAGACACCAGCAGCTTTAGAAGCAGAAAGTGTATGGGAAAGCTGTTATATTTGATTAGTTAGAAACATATAAATGACGAAAAATAACTAGGACAACCCCTTTAAGGAACTAGCAAGATAATGCTCACCCACACACAAATAAGGTTTCCAAGGAATGTCTCCACCAGGCTGGAACACTTTCTTGGCCTGTCCTGTCGCAAGATTTATCACCAATCAAGCATTTATGGGACCAGCTGAGAAGCCAGCTTTGGCAGCTTATGAGTATTGTTATTATTATTAGTTATTATTAAAACGCTATTCATTCCACAGTGCTGTACATATTAACCCCTTCGCTACCAGCGCCGTACATGTACGGCATTGGAGCAATGCAGGGACATGACGCCCGCTCCCACGTGCAGCGGGCGTCATGGCTGGCAAGTGTCTGCTGTTTTAAACAGCAGAGACTTGCCGGCACTTGTCTGCACTGGATCTGAAAGCTGTAAACCTCGCTGATGAGGTTTCCAGCTTTCAATCTGCAATTCTTATTTTGGCCACCAGATGGCAGGCCATGAAAAGAAATGAGCAAATGGGACTTAAAATACAGTTTTAAAAATCTTTGATTACTCAAAATGAAAAATTGTAAAACATTGTCTATATGCTCAAAAATGAGCTTTAAAATAATCACAAAAAATAAAAAAAATGTTCAAAAATATATATATAAAAAAAAAGTTTAAATCACCCCCCTTTCCGTATAATTAAAAAATAAATACCTAAATAACAATAAATATAAACATCATGGGTATCACCGTGACCGAAAACGCCTATACTTTTAAAATATCTAAAAAAATTTCCAATACGGGAAATTGCGTGACGGAAAAAAGGGTCAAAATGGCCAATTTGCCATTTTTTCACTACTTACTCAAAATAATATTGTAAAATGTGATCAAAAAGTCAAGCACACTCCAAAATGGTATCAATAAAAACTATGGATTGTCCCGCAAAAAATAAGCCCCTAAACAGCTCAGTGGATGTAACAAAAAAAAGTTATGGGGGTCGTAATATGACGAAGTAAAAAAAAAATCTTTTTTTTTCAAAGTTTAAATTTATTTTTACACTATTTAAACATAACAAACCGGTACATATCGTTGTAATCGTACTGACCCAGAGAACATAGGTCATGGGTCAGTTTTGCCGCAAATGGAACGCCGTGGGAACAAAACCCATAAAACTGTGGAGTAATTGCATTTTTTTTCCAATTCCCCCCTATTTGGAATTTTTTTTACTGCTTCCTACTACATTTTATGCCATAATTAATGGTGGCATTAGAAAGTACAACTTGTCCCGCAAAAAAATAAGCCCTCAAACAGCTATGTGAACTAAAATATTAAAAAGTTAGGGCTCGCAGAAAATAGGGAAGAAAAATGAAAACACAAAACTGAAAAAACCTCCGGTACTGAAAGGGTTAATTGGAGTTTAGATACATAATACAGACAATTGCACTAAGCATGAAACAAGACAAATTACAAACACAAGGAGAGAGGGCCCTGCCCGCAAGGGCTTACAATCTATGTGGTATGGGAGAAGGACACAGTAGGAGATGGTAAAGCTGGTCATGGCGGTGTAGAGGCAGGAGGGTCACTGGTTGTCGGCTTGTCTGAAGAGGTGGGTTTTCAGGTTTCTTTCGAAGGATTCCACTGTAGGTGAGAGTCTGATATGTTGGGGTAGAGAGCTCCAGAGTATGGGGGTTGCCCGGGGGAAATCCTGGAGGCGATTGTGGGAAGAGGTGATAAGAGGGGAGGAGAGAAGGAGGTCTTGTGAGGATCGGAGATTACGTGTGGGGATGTATCGGGAGAGTACAGTAGCTCAGAGATGTAGGGAGGGGACAGGTCGTGGACGGCCTTGTATGTAGTTGTTAGTATTTTGAACTGAATTCTCTGGGCAATGGGGAGCCAATGACGGGATTGGCACAGGGAAGAAGCAGTATGCAGGATTTATAGGCCCAGCTATAACATCTGTTGGCTAATGTGCTGCAGAACAACATACCGAGCTTGTGTGCCTCCATGCAGAACTGTATCTCAATTCACGGAAATCCTCAAGGCCTTCTTAGCACACGAGGTGGACGGCGTTTATGTGTGTGTGTCCAGTTTATGTTCCCGCGGCTCCTGATGAGCCTATACAGTAGGCGAAACGCGTAGAACAGATAGCAAGGGGACCCAAGGAGGCACTTGTTTACATTAGCGTTTAGCGCTGAGCCGTCATTGTGGCGGTATTTACTGGAGAGGGATTAGCGGTGTTGAGGTACTAGGCAGCGGGCGGCTATTGTAGGTTCCTCACTAACCGTCTCCTCCAGTGTTGGTGGTCACGCTGAGTTTCCTATTGATTAGAGTCAGAAGCCCTGATCATTAAAAAGTACCTCTCCCCCCCTTCCTGACATGCCTGTTTTAATAGCTTTATGCATTCCCCATGTAATAACAATTCTGGAACATCTATTCTTATGTCTCTATGTTGTGCCATTCCTTTATTATTTGCACTAGAAGGTATGAGTGAATTGCTATTTGCCTTCAGTAAAGGAACAGAGGGGAGGTAACCAGTTGGGGGTGTGTCCCTGCAGAGTCTGAACATGGCAGCACTGATTGGCTAGAGTCAGTCTGTGCAGGTACACACCCCCAACTGGTCACCTCCCCTCTGTTTCTTTACTGAAGAAAAATAGCAATTCATTCATAACTTCTAGTGCAAATAATAAAGGAATGTCACAACATAGAGCCATAAGAATAGATATTCCAGAATTGTTATTACATGGGGAATACATGAAGCTATTAAAATAGGCATGTCAGGAGCGGGGAGAGGTCCTCTTTAAGCTCCCGGTGTGTGGGCACAATTACGGTGGGGAAACCTGGTGTGTAACCCCACGCCACACTTTGTTTTATATCCACACTTGTGTGAGGGTTAGCGAGTTTATGACAAGACTACTGCTGTATGGCTGTAGGGTGGATTATATACCACCCGATATACATAGGCAGTTGAATCATTATGCACCCCTCGCAGGATTGTTTGTATCGTCCAACAGGACCAGGACCAGCTTCAATAAAGTTTAGCAAATTTTAATGTTCTTGTTAGGCAGTGATTTCTACAACTGTATCTCATCTTGTATCCAAGCTATATGTGAGCTTACTTTCAATTGCACAATT
The DNA here is from genome assembly GCA_900303285.1 of Rhinella marina. Taxonomy (NCBI): domain Eukaryota; kingdom Metazoa; phylum Chordata; class Amphibia; order Anura; family Bufonidae; genus Rhinella; species Rhinella marina. Next base: position 50,724 of record ONZH01013612.1, read on the forward strand.
TTTCCCAATAAATGTCTAATCAATTACATATACTGTATCATCACTACATGCACACAAAGAAAGTGCCATTCGATTTTAATAACTCCTTTTTAGTGCGCTATTTTATTTTTGCCAATGAATGTAAAACTGCTGCATGAGCTCAAAATCTTCATAATTTATTAACATGTTGAGTTAAAATGGGTGCAACTGACATAAGTGGGGTTTATTTTGTACGTCTTACTCCCTTCACCCATCACCAAATAACTGTCTATTTTTCTAGATCTCACAGATAAACCTACCATCTCCTCTACAAGGCTGGTGGACGGGGAGGAGGTGACTTGGACCTGTACAAGTCCTGGTAGATGCCGGAATATAACACCACAGATTACATGGGAAGGACCCATGACTGGTATAAGACAGGAGATGTATGATGTCACCTATGGAGATGGCAGCAGAACCTTCCATTCCAATATCACATTCACCCCAAGGAAGTCACACAACAATTCTCTATTATTCTGTAGAGTGACCTTCAAATCAGGTGTGACCACAGTGGAGGAGATAACGCTGAATGTTGAATGTAAGTCAGACTCATCGTAATATCACATTATCCTTACCAATCTAACAGGAATGGGGTTAAAGAAATTTCTTGAAATTCGTTTCAGCTCCGATTAGCTGAATCTGCAAAAAAAAAAAAAAAAATTTGATTTGGGTCCAAATCAATTGTATCAAATTAAATCGGCAACTGGACTGAAATTTAAGAAGAGCACAGCTGCAGTCTGGCTACTGAGAAGGAGGCTCATCAACCTGTTCTTGCAAGCTATGATATTAGTGGCTGACACACTAGTAGGTTTATGAATGCTGAAGAGGGGAGAATGGGCACTTGGAAGGGATTACTTAGCAAGCAGTTTCTGTCTGTTGTCCGTCTGTCCTTTCTTTATGCACGGCCAAACGACTAGACCGATCTGCACCAAATTTGGCACATAGGTACATCAGGTGTCTGGGAAGGTTTTAGACCGGGTCTCAGCTCTCTAGGATGTACTGTCTTAAGATATTTAAAAAAAAAAAATGCAAATATGGCAATATCACATGACCTACATTAGCCAATAGAAGCCGGAAGGTCTTTCACTCATATACCAACTGCCATACACATGGTCACAAGACCCTTTATCAGCCAATAGAAGCTTGCAAGTCCTTCAGCCTTGATATACACAGAGTTTTACATTTTACACCAGGTTTCCATAACAACCTAGCCATTTTTCTTCACTGCTGTAGGTCACCTTTAAAGGGGCAGGTGCTGTGGATGACAGAGATCAAAGGATTAATAGTCAGGATCGGAGCCTGAGGACCTCCACAGCCTTGCAATCAAAATAAGCGGCACTGAATCCTGCGTGGATCCTGCTCCGTGAAAAGATGTCTATGTGTTCTCAGCAGGAGGGACATGCAACTGTGTCACACGCTGTGAGGGCATTAAGAAGGATGCCCTTCATGGATGGTAGAGAAGAACATCCTTCTTAATGCCCTCACAGCATGTGATGCATTTGCATGTCCCTCCTGCTGTGTAATAGGGGAGGGTGTCTGGTTCATAGGGAACAGGGAAAGACTCCTACACTCATAAAGCCTATGCACTAAGTGAAAGGGCTGCCAAAAATTACTCCAATACACCCTTTATTACACATAAACGAGTGCATCAGACACACCCTTGAAAAATTAGGATTGATGGCCTGCTGCTGACACTCAAAAACATTAGGGGTGAGTGCCTGCTGCTGAGCTGACCCTCTAAAACATTAGGGGTGAGGTGCTGCTGCTGAACTGACCGTGTAAAACATTAGGGGTGAGGTGCTGCTGCTGAACTGACCGTGTAAAACATTAGGGGTGAGGGCCTGCTGCTGATCTGACCTCTTAAACATTAGGGGCGAGTGCCATCATTCGATTTGGGACGTGGGACAGAGACGAGTAAGGAATGTGTGACTTTTTTATGGAATAATCAAGGACTTTTTTAAAGGGGTTCTCCGGGAATTAAGAAAATGAAAATATTTAAATATTACATCATTGCAAATACATTCACAAATACCTTACATTAGTTATAATGGCTCATTTTGTCTGGGGAGCAATGATTAGGAGAAATAAAATGGCCGCCATCCTGTTAGTACACACAAAACCTATCCTATTCAGACAGGAGGTAAACTGAGGTAAAGAGCTGCCTTGTCCTCCTCTCTGCTCTGCTTGTCAGGGATTATGATCCTGAATACAGATGATAAGATCTTTAGCTGAATCTCTGTAGGAATGGAGTTCATGAGAAGATGTGGATAATAAGCAGCAGCATTTTTGTGCAGTTTCTGTTACCACAGTCTGTCCTGTCCGTCCTCTCTGTACTTCATGTCTCCTCATGTACTCTATTCCTTCAGAGATTCAGCTAAATATCATATTAAACTGTATACAACATCATAATCCCTGACACGCAGAGCAGAGAGGAGGATGAGGCAGCTCTTTAGCTCCGTGTTGTGAAGTAACTTGTCCTCCTGTGTGATCAGGACAGGTTTTGTGTGTACTAATAGGGTGGCGGCCATTTTATTTCTCCTAATGATTGCTCCTTAGGCAAAATGAGCCATTATAACTAAAGAAAGGTATTTGGGAATTTATTTATAATAAACTAATATTTGCGTATTTTCATTTTCTTAATTTGGGGGGATACCCTCTTTGAACAAATACTACATCTTCCTAGCATGACATCTAAACGATTCTAATGAGGTCACCTATACCCCTACTTCCCTTGACAAAGCCGCATGTCGGCGAAACATGTCGGGAGGGGCAGAGTGCTACTTTCATTTTAGCCAGCTTTGAATAGGTCTCCGTAGGAATCATGCTACAACAAGCCTTTCAGCAATAGCAATCAGTCCTTGGTGTGTATGTGTGGTATGACTGGATATGCAGTTTAGAATCAATGCAGCCACCCTAAGGCCTGCATAGGGATAGTTGATATGCTTGATCAAGTTTGAATGGTGTGCAAACTCCAATAAGGGAGGGTAATCGGTGGCCGCCATCCATTAGAACTATAGTTCCTATCTCAATCAATGAGTCACTGCATGTTTTAGGTCCTAAGTAAAGGATAGATGCAGAGTATCTCCACACAACAAATTGTATTATAGAAATAACTCAGGGAGTCTACCTGATGTATGAATTACAACTGGTTTGCTATTTCTGATACTGTCACCCTTCATATTGGAGATATTTCACCTACTGACAAGCTGATAATTTTAATCGGTTTTTCCTTTCTTGTGTATTGATGTTAATAATGGGGAGTGAAATCCTCCTTTTTATTAAATAACAAATAAAAGTTACATTTTATAATATATATACAGTGATACCTCTAAAAGGGAAATGATTATGAGTTGATACTCATCGTACATATATCCCTTATGTATGACGGCAACGAAGAAACGTAGGGACAAAGGATCTCATCAATAAAGATGCTCATGTTCTGTGTAATAGAGTAAAAACCAGATACAATTGGTCTTCCTTTTAAAGGAGGAAAGCCCTTATGGATTTTTGGAAGTGCATAAAAGGTTGGTGTTTGTGGACATTTTGGTGTCATAAACTTCAGCTCATCACTAGAGATAACTTTTTTCTCAAACGCGCCAATGAGAATTGATTCTAACTTATTGGCAAATTCTTCAGTGGGATTCTATTTTAGAATACGGTAACAAGTTTCATCCTTAAGGAGATCCTAACACATCTTACAGTATATAGAATGGTCCATTATTACAGCCTTTCCTGCTTTGTCCGAAGGCTTACAGACAATAGAAGGATCAGTTTCAAGAGTGTTTAAGGCCTCCATCTCTTTTTTATCTACGCAGATGCTTAATCTTATTTGGGTTAGTAGCTGGGATCTCATCAATTACTAATTTACTAAAGATATCTAATGCTGGAGAGTCTTGTGGAGGAGGGATTCTGGTACTTAGTGAACTAAGGATACGAACACTCTCAAGGTCTTCTTTGGTAATCCCTATTTAGTACAAGTCTCTCCATTCCAGACTTTCTTCCATTTAGGTTTCCGAATAAAAAGATTTGTATCTTTATCCCAGTTTAAAGTATCAAATCTAGCAGAAGGAACAAAAAAAAAACAACCTTTGGTCAGGACATTGGTTTCAACTTTGGTCAATGCTCCTGAGTAGGGATGAGCGAACTTTTGAAAAGTTTGATTCGGCTGATTCGCCGAATTTTACAAAAAAATTTGCTTCGCGACGAATTACTTCGCCACGAAGCGCATTTTTTTGTAAGTAGTGGGTGCAATGACAGGGAGCTGCGATAGCGCCACCCCCGTCATTGTACCCCTCAGATGTCGCGTTCATACATGATTGCGGCATCTGAGTGCAAAAAAAGTGTAAAATTAACATTGAAAAATAAATAAAATCATACTTACCTCCTCCATTTGCTCGCGACGGGCCGGCTGCCGCTATCTTGCTTGAAGATCTGGAGCAAAATCTCGCGCGGTGTGGTGACATCATATGTTACTACGCACGGGATTTCAGCTGGGATCTTCAATCAAGATGGCGGCTGGGGGCCCGTTGCGAGCAAATGGAGGAGGTAAGTATGTTTTTTTTTGTTTTTTACACTATTTCAGGTTAAATCGATTCGCTGACACAAAGCACAAGGAAATTTGACTTCTAGGCGAATCGAATTTATCCTGAAATTTGGATCGAATTCCACTTCGTGGGATTCAATTCACTCATCTCTATTCGTGAGGAGAGATTGATTATCTGATTTTTTTGTGATGCTATATCTGCTTGAGTATCCTTTGGCTGGTACTTATGAAAATGTGCCTTCCCCCCTCCCCTCGGTTCTAAAAAAGAGGAGGAGGAAGTGGAAATGAGGATATAGACATTGTTCCGTCTGTTCTTTGTATGGGAGGTTGGGAAGGGATATCCGTTCACCCCCAGACCCCCCCCCCCACATACACACACACTCTTGGATGCTTTTTGAGGCCGTCTATTTCTCCCCCTCCCTTTCCCATGACATCTACCCCTGTAACTGGATGTTAGGTGTTGTGAATGAATCTCTCCTCCTCCAATAATAATTGCATGAACCGAGTTGCGCTGGCCAATGATTTCTGTACACAAGTAGTTGTGTAGATCGTGACCTAAGCCTGGGAATTACATGCATTCTTAGGTCTTTGGCGACAATCCTATTTTTGATGTAATTTTCAAGCGATTGGACTTCCCACCAAGATCTAAGGTTCTGTTTATAGCCTTCGTATAGTTCCTTAAATGTTGTTTTTTAAAGTTAGTGTATTACCTATGCTGTCTTCACCTTCCCTTTCGGAGAACACTTCATGAGCCTCATAGTGCCATGATTCGGTATCTGTTGGTCCCTTAAAGGGGTTGTCTGAGTTATGAAAAAAAAATATAGTACTTTAAATCTGATGGGCAGCAATATATAACTAAGTTAAGCAAGTTTTAGGCAAATAAAATCTCTATTTCCTCATTTCCCTGGTTCTCTTTTGGCCTTTGTTTACCTGCAGTAATAACAATCTCTGCCCCTCCCCCCTCTCTCTAAAGGGAGTGAATACAAGTGCTGAGTGACATGTCTGCCTGCTGGGATACTCAGCAGCATGTTGTATGTGTAGGACTACACGTCTGAGCTGTACAATGACACTGCTGATACACACAGGATCTTCCCCCTACCTGTACTTGTACTTTGCATCTCCTCCAGATCAGCTCCAGAATCAGCTTTGTGTCTGTAGGGTGAGGAGGGCAGATCCGGTGTCTCTTTACATCTGCAGCTGCTGTTGTAAAGCCTTCAGTGTGTTCTGGCTGAAGGGGTTAATGTTTTATCTGAAGGAATCCTGGGAGAGAGCAGATAGCAGCCCAGCAAAGCAGGGGGGTGTGGCCAGCACAGAGACGTCTCGTGTACAGACTGTTATCTGATCTCTGAGGCTTATGCACGAAACATCACAGACCAGGGAGATAAACTGACATCACAGGTCATGTGACCCTGAGTTAAATCTAAGAAACCAGCAGCTTTAGAAGCAGAAAGTGTATGGATAAGCTGTTGTATTTGACTAGTTAGAAACATACAAAGGACAAAAAAATAACTCGGACAACCCCTTTAAGGAAACCCGCCATAATAAAACATAAAAAAAAATTACAGCTTACAGAAAATGTATGTAGCAAGAGGGATTTATCAAAATATTATCACTGCAAAGAAATTAAGTAGATAATAGAAAATATTTTACTCTGTATATGCAGGTTTTATCCAACCGTGTTATATCTGCTTATATTAAATTTAAGGGTCCCTATTTGGTCACATTATCAATTACCACCATAGGGCTCCTTGTACTTACCCCCCCCACACACACACACACACTCACACACCACTTTTACAGTAACTATGGCAGCAAGATCTAATTTATTACTCAGAGGGTCCTGTATCAAGTAGATGAGTTATGAGCTGTTTTAGTTTATCTTTTCCAAATGTCATTCATGACCTGGATTATATAGAAAACAGCAGATTGTGTCACATACATTAGAATAAAGTTTCCAGACATCTGTGCTAAATATTTTTGTTTGTTTTCTCAGATTCTCCATCTGTGTATATTACCATAGAAGGTAAGAGATTGTGAAATATTATGAAGAATGAGTTAAAGAAGAACTCCTGCAAAAAATTTTATTCTCTGACCCGTGAGAAAGGTGCATGATATAATCTGTAGTGAATGTAATCTTCTCATCAGAGACTGTATTTGTGAGTTATCCCCTCTCTTCTTAATGTAGCTGGGTCATGTGACCAACTCTCTGACCTCCAACTGACCCAGGACAGGAAGCCAGTCACTGCTCTATTCATTCCTATGAGACTGAAAGTGAGGCTCCCATAGGAATACATAGAGAAATAGACTTCCTGTCCACACATAAGAGGCTGTGTTATCTGGTGAGTCTGATTGCTGGTTACATGACACAGATGAGAAACATCAGGGAGATATAACTCACAAATACAGACACTGGTAAGAAAATGACATTCACTCCAGATGACATCATGTACATTTCTAGCAGGACATGGAATAACATTTTTTTGTGGGAGTTCTTCTTTAATGTGCAATACAGCATTGAGGTCACCGAGATATTCTAGTAAAATAAATACTAAAAGCTAGGAGGAAGAGGGGAAAATGACTAAATGGGGATTATATTTTAGAGAAAGAAAGGAAATGAAAGAGATAGATAGATAGATAGATAGATAGATAGATAGATAGATAGATAGATAGATAATTCCATCTATGATTTCATACCTCTCTCTCTTAGGTGTTGATACTGATAACATCACTGCTGTGAATGTGACGGACCGGGATTCTATAACTATGAAGTGCATTGTGGACAGTAACCCGGAGGCTTCCATTACTTGGTATAAAGAAGACATGGAGGTTCACAGAACTGTCACCCTTACACTCATCAACATTACCCCGAGTGATGCTGGGAGATATCGATGTTCTGCAGAGAATGAACACGGGGCCGCAAACAGGACGGTAGAAATCATATATAACAGTAAGTATAAACCATCAGTATTACATGTGATGTGACTTCTCTTCTTATAATCGATACAGAAATAGTAGAGCTGAGATTGTAATTTATCTAATTTGAGTTCGAATGTAATCCATCTATTCAGAATTTCTATAAACAAGAGAATTGGAGGATTTTTCAAAGCCCCATTCACACATCAGTGTTTTCTCAGTGATTTCCATTAGTGATTGTGCGCCAAAACCAGGATTGGAGACTCCACATACATAAGGTATAAGGGAAAGATTTGCACCTGTTCTGGGTTTAGAGCTACACCGGGTTTGGGCTACAAATTACTGATGGAAATCACTGACCCAACACTGAGTGTGTTGGATAAGGTATTGAATTGAATAAGGTATTGTTCTTGCAGCAAGTACCGACTATAAGAAGCACCAGACTATGAGATGCACCTAGGATTTGTAGGAGGAAAATAAGAAAAAAAATATTTACCATCAAACTTCAGAGCAGAACCCAAAATCACATCCTCATTCTTCAACAGACATCAGATCAGACCCCTATCAGATCCCCATTGTTTATGACACCTCAGATCAGACCCAAAAATCAGACCCCCAAGCTCCATCAGCCTCAGATAAGACCCCCCCAACCTACATCAGCCTCAGATCAGACCCCCATCATCCCCCCCAGTCTACATCAGCCTCAGATCACTATCAGACCAACCAGCCTCAGATTAGACCGCCATGAGCCCCCCCCACCTCCAGTAGCCTCACTCATCCCCTATCAGTCCCCCACCAGATCAGACCCACAGTCAGCCTCAGATCAGACCACCCCCAGCCCTTATCAGATTCAGATCACACTCACCACTACCCACATCGCTTCTTCTGGGTCCCATTGCGTACTGTGACATGATGGCGCTCAGCGTCAAGTCATAGTGCATCCCTGTGTGCACTATGTACTAAAGTTGTATGTGACCCAAGCATAATTTAAGTCTATGGGACCAAACCAGGCACCCCCCCTCGGAAGAGCGAGGGGTGCCTGATTTACACAAGTCCCCCAAATAAAATAAAAAAGTTCACAGACACAGACACTATTTACCTTTCCCCGTAGCTCCCGTCGTCTTCCATCAGGAAAGATGGCGCACAGAGTTGTAAGTTTTAACACAGCGCCACCTGCTGGAGGGAGGAGGGAGCTGCTGGGAAAGGCAAGGACGAATCCGTCATGAACTCCATTGAAAGTCAATGGAGGACGGATCCGTTTACTATTGTGTCACACCAAACGGATCCGTCCCCATTGACTTGCATTGAGGGTCATGACGGATCCATCTTGGTGCGGGGAGGGGACTCGAGCTTCGCGCTCAAGTACACTCGGTGTTCGGGCAAACACCGAGTGGACCCGAGCGCAGGCATGCTCGGCCGAGCAGTGAGCTCATCCCTAGATATAGTGCATAGTGTGACCTGGAAGAAGACCAGGGAAGGTGAGTACAGTCAGCATAGCACTTCCCTCATCTTTCTGTGCTTCCCATATGTAGATGACTGATTCCATAATGGAAGTGGTCATTAGCATTCACACTATAAGGCGCACTGCAGTCTAAAGTGCCTCTTGTAGTCTGAAAAATATGGCATTTTTCTTTCTGTCAAAGCCTCACTTTAAAGAGGACCTCTCCCCTCTCCTGACATGCCTATTTTAATAGCTTCATACATTCCCCATGTACTAACAATTCTGGAACATCTATTCTTATGTCTCTATGTTGTGCCATTCCTTTTTTATTTCTACTAGAAGTTATAATTGAATTGCTATTTGCCTGCAGTAAGGGTACAGAGGGGAGGTGACCAGTTAGGGGTGTGTCCCTGCACAGTCTGAACATGGCAGCACTGATTGGATAGAGTGAGTCTGTGCAGGTACACACCCCTAACTGGTTATCTCCCCTCTGTTCCTTTACTGAAGGCTAATAGCAATTCAATTATAACTTCTAGTAAAAATAAAAAAGGAATGGCACAACATAGAGACATAAGAATAGATGCTCCAAAATTGTTATCACATGAGGAATGCATGAAGCTAATAACACAGGCATGTCAGGAGCGGTGAGAGGTCCTCTTTAAGTGGCAATAACTTATATACTTACCTAAATTTTGGAGAAAGTTTATTTATGTATTTATTCATTCATTTATTTCCATTATTTTTTGTGTTTGGGCTTATTTTATGAGGCAAGAGTATGTTAATAGGTTAATAGAGCAGATATAACTTTTTTTTTGTTTTTATTTTTATTTTTTTAGTTCCCTGAGGAGGCAGAGGTCACTATTTGGTAGAAACAGCATGCTGACTTTATTCTACTCTTCAGTTTTTCATCTCACCTTTTCATAAAAGTGTTTATTTTGATTGATTGATTTATTTTTCTGGCAATGACATTACAGTATACACACTTTTGGTAACTTTGAGCTTTGAAAATCAAGGTGATCAAAACAATGGTAGTTCTTTCTCCTATTCAGTTTTTCCTACTGAGGAGGGAAGTTGTGGTTTTCACTGACTGGGGTAGAGGCTTCCAGTCACGCACGGAAAGTAACACTTACTGCACATAAACCCCATGTGTACAAGCCCCTAGATATGATTTTGGATTCATATTTTCTTGTTATGGTTCACATTTTAATCTATTGTCTATGTATCAATTCACATCCAGATGGAGAATCCAATCACATTACACACATCATCCTAGCAACGATCGGAACAATCTGCCTCCTGCTGCTTGCATTGCTTGCATTTGCTTGCTGGAGGTAATGTATATTAATTATCCCATCAATGTTTACTTATGTGATAATTGTGATCTGTCCCACATCAGTCTGCGCTTCTTACTGATCTGTGCACTGTCTAGTGTACGGCTTTCTGAGTAAATAGAACCAAGAACCAGAGGAATTACATATAGTAAAGAGAATCACTCTCTCTGGAGGACCCAACTTTTACATTCTTTCCTTAGATAGTTCAATAATATTCATGGCCACAATGTAGTACCTGATTTCTCCTGTGGGGGCACTGCAGAAGAATTGAGAACCTGCTGCCAGGATGTCCCAGATTAAAAGTGATTGCTAAAATATTTTAAAAAATAAAAATCCTGGATGTTTTTCTTCTTTCATTTTGTATTTATGTTTCACCATTTTTTTCTGACATTTACAGCAGTAATAATTGTAACGTATTTCATGTTTCTATAGAAAAAGACAGAAGAAGGCGACAAGTGCTGAGGTACAGTCTGTGACATGATAAGACAATGATATAGATATGATTAAAGAGGGTCTTCATGATTAATTTCTATGATCCAGTGTGGAGAGTGGCTGACAAAGAGCAGCTCGTTCTCTCTATCGGCTCCGAGCCCATCCGTGTATTACATGAATGACAATTCATTTCAATGGCATGTAATATGATACTTCCCAGTGTTGAGGAGGAATAAAATCACTGGCAAAGTTAGGAATGTGAAACCTCTTTGAGACGGCCACCAAAAATTGCATTTATGAAAGTTTTTCTAGAGGGATGGTCCATTCAAGATGGGCAGTATACAATAGTAGACAATAGAATGGAAAATCTGTCACGTGAACTTTGATGTGCATAAGGAGGTTCTTCTCAAAGAATTGGTCTTCTCAAAAAGGAGTTCTTCTGGAGAAGTTTCCCTGGATATAGTTTTCTGTCTTAGGACACAGGGTTACAATTGTCTTTCTTTTATCTCAGAGTTTAATGTTACTAAAAAGTATATTTTGGTCCTTTAGATGGAAGCCACGTATACCGATCTGAGGAGATCAGATATCACAAGTATATACGATCAGCTGAAGGTAACTATGATGATATCATGACACTTGATAATGTGATCTTTTCTGTCTATTAACATTATAATTAACTCTGGAGATGATAGAACGTGACTATTGATCCTATTTTGTCTCATGTTACAAGTCAAATTGAGAAATATTCACAGCAATCATCTCTGCGTGTTCAGCCATGTCCTCCCTCCTCCTCCTCACTTTCCTATATCAGTCTGCAGCAGGATCCTACCCCCATCTGTCTGTATTAGGACAAAAAGATTGTTAGGACTCATGCACGCGACCGTATATATTTTTCAGTCCGCAAAAAACAGATCCACAAAAAATACGGATGACTTCTGTGTGCAGTCCGCATTTCGCAGAATGGCCCCTAATAGAACAGTTCTATCCTTGTCCGTAATGCTGAAAATAATAGGACATGTTGTATTTTTTTGCGGATCAGAAATACGGACATACGGAAACGGAATGCACATGGAGTGCCTTCCGTTTTTTTTGCACGTCCATTGAAATGAATGGTTCCACATGCAGCCCACAAAAAAAAAAAAAAACTAACGGAGTCGGAAATAAAATATGTTTGTGTGTACGAGCCCTTAACCATAGAAGCCATAGTCCGAAACGTTAAATGGAGTGGAATGTATGCTGTTTTGGATTATGGTTACTTGGGTCCCAGTACAAAAAATTAATCAGTTAGGGCTCATGCACATGACCGAAGCCGCATACGCCGGGTCCCCAATACACGGGCACCGGCCTTGTGCAGACCACATCACGGATCGCGGACCCATTTTCTTCAATGGGTCCGCAATCATGGAGATGCGGAACGGAGGCTCGGATCGGAACACCACGGAAGCACTATGGTGTGTTTCCGTGGTGTTTCTGGCCGTGCCTCCGTACCGCAAAAAAGTAGCGCATGCACTACTTTTTTGCGGTGCGGACCGTCGGATGCAGATCGCGGACCCCATTCAAATGCATTGTAGACCGAAAATTATGGTCCGAGTTCGTGTGCATGAGCCCTAATCTCAGGGCCCGACCTCCAGGTTTTGATTAAAAGTAACAGAGCCTAATGAGGGGTGATTGGTTCCAAAGGCAGGTCCAATAACTCCTTTTTATCCAGGGTCTTTGGTATCAGAACCTGGGCCCATGTGAGGATCCTCTGGTATTCTGGCGGGCCAGCTCGATGCTGAATGTCTGCTCATTGGCATTATAGGGGCGATACAAGACACTTCTGAGGCAGTTTTCCTAAAATCTTCCACAACCTGTGATTCAGATGTTGGTTTCTATGCTGATTGCTTATAACGCTAATTCTTCATATTCAGATGATATCATTGACTGTATCTTGTTTGATCTTACAGCCTGAGATCCCGGCAGACGCCAATGTCATAGGATCAGATGCGGGTGCATCCAACGTTTATGAAAACATCCAAAGGCGAAATGTTTTAAAATGATAATAAAACCCCTTGTAATAACAATTCCTTTTACAGAACAGAACATCTAAAATTTGTTTCAAGTAGCACAGACTGAACTGGATGGACAGAAGTGTTTTTTTAGCCTTATAAACTATGTTACTATGCTAGAATTACAGTATTTCTCCATCATTCCTTCTTCTTTCAAGGTTTTCCTAAGGAATGCTATAAAGGTTAAGGCCCGTTTCACATCTGCATTTAAGCCGGGCCGGGAACAGCCTGCTGGATCAGTCACTGCCAGGCCCAACTGTGTTCTGCTGGAATCCCGTCCAGCCTTATTCACTATAATAGGGACTGGTGGAGATTCGTCCACAACTAGGAATTTGTCTGGCCGCTCCTTGGCATATTTGCTCGGTTGTGGCTGGATTCCCCCTCCTCCGGTCCCCATTATAGTCAATAGGACTGGACGTAATCCCGGCAGAGAATGGTTGCACCCGGCAGTGACAGATCTGGTAGGCTGTTCCCAGCCAGAACAGCCTACCGGATCTTCTTAATCTAGATGTGGAAAAAAACCTAAAATGTATAAAAATCCTTCAATTTCCTGTAAAAGAAGCTTTGACCCATTCTGTACAAGGGTCCTTCTGACCTAAGCGAGTTATACAGTTACAAAACTCAACATGTACAGTGTGTAGTACTATAGCCCTGTGACTGGAAATGTACCTTTGTGTCTACACCGTTATCATGTGTCACTCCGACACTGTGCTGCTCAGACATTTGTTATCTCTCTGGAGGACCCAGCTCATCCATGTGTTACACAGACAGGCTACTGATTTCCATATGAACTGTGCTACACTTTGTTTTGCCTGCGGAGGTGCTGCCAAAAGAAGTAGACAACCCCCTTGAGAAATAAAACTACGAAAGACAAAAAGCAACAGATCACAGCAGGTTACAAAATGTAATGCATGGCAATGTTTAGCTCTGATGTTGCACAAATGAAAATTGCAACAATCAGTGAAATATTAAAGGGGTTATCCAACAAAAAATATTATAAAGTTTTCAAAAAGCACTTGGAACTGAATACTTTTGTAATTGCATGTAATAAAAAGTTTTATACTTCTGAGTTATTGAATTAAATATATCTCTATAGCGCCACCTGCTGTTTGGTCTTGTTGTAATTTCTCTGTCCTGCTCCCTGATGTGGATACACATGCTTTGTTCCATCCTTCAACTACCACTAGATGCAGCAGAAGGAACACACCCCGTGAAAAAGGGCACACCTCCTAAACTGACAGCTTGAACTTAATCCAGCAGAACAATTGGAGCGATGAATGTGGAGATCTCTGGATCCATGTGCGGTACAGGGCTCACAGCTATTTTCAAAAGAGGATTTTATGTAGTAGATTATGTGTGATGTTCATTCAGTACAATAATCATTGGATAACCCGAGGTTTGGTAGAGTTTGCACCAATTTACTGCATTAAACCTCTTAAGACAATATTGTCTACATTGATATTTAACATTATAGTAATGTAAGGCTATTTTTAATACATTTTATGTTTTTATTCTGCAATAATAAAAATAATAGCATTTAGAAAAGATAAGCAAACCCATCGAGATTCGTTTCAGGTCCAATCTGCAGAATTTTTTTTAAAAAAGTTTGGTTCCGACCCAAATTGATTCGAGTCAAGCAGAAGTTGCTCTAATTGCCCTAAAAGAAAAAAATTGGTTTTGATCCAAAGTTTTGATCATTAAAAATGAGCTGCTTCCTGTCTGTAAAGAGCCTGTATAGTGGTGTAGAACACTGTGCCTTGTAGTAACACACATAGGAAGTCTGCCGTGGTAGTGAAACAATACTGTGAGCCAGTATGACATGCAGATGACAGGCGTCGCTCTTAGAATGACTTATTAGAATTACTTATTTGGTCATTTACGGGGCCAAAACTGACCAAATAGCTGTGTCAACTGTATCTTACAGGTCAATGTTAGTCTCAGGCATAAAGAACCGTGAAGTGGCCCAAGATTGTACTATAGAGTGAAAGAGCGCACTCCTTGTACACCATCATCAGCTGATTCCACATAGATGTCTGCAGAACCTGCTCTATTAAACGTTGATACAAGTAGAGGCCCCATGACAGAGTGAAGAGGGTGTCAGCAGTACATTTGTGTTGACGTAACTGTTTCTTTTTCCTTTCTGGATCCTGTCTTTTGAGCACAGGATCTGTGGTGTTTCTAATTTTTCCATCCTCCTAAAAGATTAGAAAAAGAGTAAAATAAATGGGGATGTCAACAAGGCCAAACAGAGACCCTAGTGGTCCAGTCACAGAGTAGGAATTGTGGCAACCGCATGAGGAGTAAACAAAGTGGCCCAGTCACAGAGTCATGAGGATGGTAACCACATGAGGAGTCAACATAGTGGCCCAGTCACAGAATAGTGAGATGTCAACCGCATGAAGAGTCAAAACAGTGGCCCAGTTACAGTGTGGGGAGGGTGGCGGTGGCAACTGCATGAAGGGTCAACATAATGGCCCAGTCACAGAGTGTTGATGTGGCAACTGCATGAGGAGTCAACATAGTGGTCGGTCAATGAGTGGGGAGGGTGGCAACCACATGAGTATTCAACACAATAGCCCAGTCACAGAGTGGTAAGGTGGCAGCCGCATGAGAAGTCATCATAGTGGCCAAGTTACATTGTGGGGAGGGTGGCAACTGCATGAGGAGTCAACGTAATGGCCTAGTGACAGATTGGTGAGGTGGGAACCGCATAAGGAGTCAACATAGTGGTCATTCCCAGAGTAGGGAGAGTGGCAAGCGTATAAGTAGTTAACACAATGGCCCAGTCACAGATTGGTTAGGGTAGCAAATGCATGAATTGTCAACACAATGGTCCAGTCACAGAGTGGTGAGATGGAAACCGCATGAGGAGTCAGCATACAAGAGTGGTCAGGCACAGAGTGGGGAGCGTGGAAACCACATGAGTAGTCAACAAAATGACCCAGTCACAGAGTGGTGAGGTGGCAACTGTATGAGGAGTCAACATAGTGGACCACTCACAGATTTGTAAGGATGGCAACCGCCGCATGAGGAGTCAACATAATAGCCCAGTTACAGAGGAGTGAGTCAACATAGGGGCCCAGTCAAAGAGTGGGGTTGTGGGGGGACAGCCGAAGAGGCAGTAACAGCACAAGATAGTGGGTGGCAGTAGGACAATATGGCAGCAGTGGCAGCAGGTGTGTGGCATTAGGCGGATGGTAGCAAGAGAATAGTGGCTGAAACAGGTCTTTTTTCACAAAATTTGGGTGTGGAACCCAGAATGATCTAGTCTCATGCATCGGGTATTGTCGTGTGGAAATCCAAGCTGATCCACGCCTGATTCATCTTTACAAAGGTTAATCTCTCCACATTTTGGGTGAAAAGGTTAATTCTAGAGATGAGCGAGCATACTCGTCCGAGCTTGGTGCTCGTTCGAGTATTAGGGTACTCGTAAGTGCTCGCTGCTCGGACGAGTATCTCGCCATACTCGAGGAAATGGCAACTTCCGCATCGTGCTTTTTTGGCGCCTATAAACACAGCCAATCACAAGCCAGGAGACTCTACGGTACACCCAGCATCACGTGGGGCCCTTACATGTCGATAGCAGGGGTTGGCTGGCCTGATCAGGTGACCCTGAAATATACTAGCGACTGGCCGCGGTGCTCGGCTCAGATGCCGTCTGGATGTCGTTAGGGATAGAGCTGCTGCGTTTCAGGGACAGTGTTAGGGCCTGCATTTAGTTCTCTGTTAGGCAGGAATCACCCACAAAGAACCCAACAGCCCTTCTAAGGGCTAGAAGACATTTTTTTTTGTCTCCTGGCTTGGCTGGCTGGCTGGCACTAGTAGTGCAGCTATTGCCATATATAACCCTGTTTTTTTTTTATTGTTCTATCTCAGTGATACAAATCCATTGCACACAGCAGTGTGAAACCATTCTGTGTGTCACAGTTCAGCACTGACTCACTCCAATCCGTATATACTGTCCAGGTGACACTTTCTGTACGTCACAGAATACAACCAAGTCATTTGCTACCAATATCATCTACAGCTTGATCCAGAAAACTCTCTGTGCGACATTTGTCTGGGTCGCAGTCTAAATAGCCACCGTTAACAGGGTGTCAGTCAGTTCTACCATAGTTCCTGCACGTCACGTTCCCAAAAAAACAAAATTAAAAAAAAAATTAGTTTTTCAGTTGTTTTAGCTCAGTGATACAAATCCATTTTACTCAGCTGCGTGTAACCTTTCTGTGTGTCACAGTTCAGCACACTCGCTCCAATCCGTATAATCTGTCCAGGTGACACTTTCTGTAAGTCACTTAATTCTACCAGACTGAACAAGTTTGTGGGTTTCAGTACACCAGGCCCGTTTAATTTTATTTTTTTTTATATCATACACTTATATACAAAAAATGTTGAACCCCAGGGCTAAGGGTCGAGGACGAGGGCGTGGGCGTGGGCGTGGGCATTCAATTACTGCAGAGGGCAGAGGCTGTGGTCCTGGGCAGGGTGAGACAGTATCTGCTGATGAGGGAGCTGTGGAACGCCGCAGAGCTACACTCCCTAGCTTCATGTCTCAACTTACAGGGACACGTGGTAGAGGACTGTTGAAACCACAACAGTGCGAACAGCTGATGTCGTGGATTGCGGACAATGCTTCAAGTAATTTGTCCACCAGTCAGTCTTCCACGCAGTCCACCCACGTTACCCAAGGGAGCACTCCTATGGCTCCTCCACCTCAACCTCCTATCCCCCAGTCTGCCCCCTCCCAGGAAAATTTGGAATGCGATCCGGCATACTCTCAGGAACTGTTTTCTGGACCCTTCCCAGAGTCACAAACCTCTTCTCAGGTTGCTGCTGACCTCGTTCCCGATGCCCAAGTTTTCCAACTGTCGCAGTCTGTGGGTGATGATGATGATGATGACAATGTTGACTTAGTGGAAGAAGTTTGTAAAGAGGTGTCGGACGATGAGGAGACACGGTTGTCAGACAGTGGTGAAGTTGTTGTTAGGGGAGGAATTCCAAAGAGGGGGGAGCAGACTGAGGAATCGGAGGATGACGAGGTGACTGACCCAAGCTGGGTTGATATGCCGAGTGAAGACAGTGCTTCTGAGGCGGAGGCGAGTGCTGCACCAGAACAGGTTGTAAGAGGCAGTGGTGTGGCCAGAGGGAGAAGCAGGGCCAGAGCTGGTGCATCAGCAGCAACTGTTTCACGTAGTGAAGCTCCCGTGGCGAGGCCTAGATGTTCGCAAGTCTGGAGGTTCTTTAAAGAAAGTGTGGATGACCGACGGACTGTGGTGTGCAACCTGTGCCACACCAGGATCAGCAGGGGTGCCACCACTACTAGCCTAACCACCACCAGCATGCACAGGCATATGAGTGCTAAACACCCCACTCAATGGAACCAAGGCCGTTCACCACCTCCTGCGGGTCACACCACTGCTCCTTCCCCTGTGTCACTCGCTGCCTCTGCTAGTCAACCCCCTGCGTCACTCGCTGCCTCTGCTAGTCAACCCCCTGCCCAGGACCCCGGCACGAGCGCCTCCCGCCGGAAAACCACACCTTCGCCTCCTCGATCCTCCACAGTGTCCACCAACGTGTCCCAGTGCAGCGTTCAGCTGTCTTTACAGCAGACGCTGGAGCGCAAGAGGAAATGTCCACATCTCCAAATTGCTTAGCCTGGAGATGCTGCCCTATAGGCTGGTAGAGACCGAGGCCTTTCGAAATTTCATGGCGGTGGCTGCCCCTCCATATTCCGTCCCCAGCCGCCACTATTTTTCCCGATGTGCCGTCCCAGCCCTACACCAGCACGTGTCACAGAACATCATCCGTGCCCTGACCAACGCTGTTTCTGAGAAGGTCCACCTAACCACGGACACGTGGACAAGTGCTGCCGGGCAGGGACACTATATCTCACTGACGGCACATTGGGTTAACTTGGTGGAGGCTGGGACCGAGAATGACCCTGGGGCCGCTCATGTACTGCCCACACCGAGGATTGCGGGGCCTACCTCGGTCACGGTCTCTCAGACGTACTTTCCTCCTCCTCCTTCTCCTCCGCCCCTCCTCCTCCTCCACCGAATTACCATCCGTGGGCACGGCGCCTTCAGTCGGTAGCTCTAGGCGCAGCGCCCAAGAGCTGTTACAGGACATCACGGCGCAGACCGATGTGTGGCTGGCACCACTGAACCTCAAGCCAGGCATGGTTGTGTGTGACAACGGGCGTAACCTGGTGGCGGCTCTGCAATTCGGCAGACTGACACATGTGCCATGCCTGGCCCACGTGTTCAATCTAATAGTTCAGCGGTTCCTCAAGACATACCCCAATCTGTCTGATTTGCTCTCCAAGGTGCGCCGTATCTGTGCGCATTTCCGCAAGTCGACCACAGATGCTGCCACTCTCAGGGCAGCGCAGCGCCGCCTACAACTGCCCGCTCACCGACTGTTGTGCGACGTGCCCACGAGATGGAATTCCACATTAAACATGTTATCCAGAGTTTACCAGCAGAGCGATTGTAGACTGCCAGATGTCAACTTCCACCAGAACTGGTAGTCAGCTCAGTCAGATTCCTCAAGTTTACAATGAGGAGTGGACGTGGATGTCTGATATCTGCCAGGTGTTGAGCAACTTTGAGGAGTCAACACAGATGGTCAGCGGCGATGCCGCCATTATCAGCCTCACCATCCCGCTGCTTTGCCTGTTGAAAAACTCACTGCTCAGCATCAAGTCGGATGCTTTGCGCTTGTCACAAGAGACGGTGGAGGAAGATACCTCGCTTGATAGCCAGAGCACCCTCCACTCTGTTTCTCAGCGCGTATCGGAGGAGGGGGATGAGGAGGAAGAGGAGGAGAATGTCGGAGAGACAGTAGAGGGTACCAGTGCTCAGTCCTTAACTCTTGAGCGTGTATGGGCTGAAGAGGAGGACTTGGAGGAGGAGAAGGAGGAGGAGGAAATGGAGAGTCAGGTCAGTGAGGAGAGGGAATTCTAGCGTGTTGGGACTCTGGCGCACATGGCAGACTTCATGTTAGGCTGCTTATCCCGTGACCCTCGCGTTAGAAGAATTTTTTCAAACACCGATTACTGGGTGTTCGCTCTCCTGGACCCACGGTACAAGCAGAACCTTTCCACTCTCATCCCTGTACAGGAAAGGAGTATGAGAGTGAATAAATATCAACAGGCCCTGGTGCACAAGCTGAAACAATTCTTCCCATCTGACGCCGCTAGCGGCAGAGGGCATGATTCTGTGGGCCAAGTAGCGGGGGAGAGGAGGCGAACAGGCAGCTTGTCCAGCACTGGCAGGGGAACGCTCTCCAAGGACTTTGCCACTTCTATGTCACCCCAGCAAGACACTGTCACCTGTCCCCAATCTAGGCAGAGTAGGGGGGAGCTGTACAGAAAGATGGTGAGGGAGTACCTAGCTAACCATACCAACGTCCGTAGCGATCACTCTGCTCCATACAACTACTGGGTTTCAAAGCTGGAGGTGCACCTACAGGCCCTCTCTCCAAACAATTTTTCCGGAGGTCCACCTACAGGCCCTTTCTCCAAACAATTTTTCCGGAGGTCCACCTACAGGCCCTCTATTCAAACTATTTTTCCGGAGGTCCACCTACAGGCCCTCTCTCCAATTCCAGTTTCCAGTTTTATTTGCGCAAACTGCATACATTTTTATTTTTGGGATAGGTGTGAAAAATAATATTACCTGCGTATCTATATTGCCCAACATTGGATACGGTAGCAAGTAGAAGACCAAACACATGCTGCCCACAGGGTTCCGCAAATTCCTGGTCCACCCGCAAATTCCTTGTCCACAATGTCAAGGAGGTCGAGGTTCTGTGGATGAGCAACAAGTCCTTCTGTACTGAAATCGCTGACAACGTCTCCATCTAAGAACCTACAGACCATTGTGGAGAGAGCGGCACAGCTCGCCATCAAAGTGAGGAACCCCAACGCCAGACTTCGCAGAGAAGATAACGAATAAATATCTCTGTGGTTATTTTTGCTAAATAAAAGTTAAATAAACCCCCAAAAAAATTCATCGGTTCCTGTGCCTGATCCACCCAAGTTGAATCTGTCCCATCATGAGAAAGTCCCCCCCAAGGAGTCCCCACTGTAACTTGCTTCCCATACAACTATCTCACCCCCCGACACCTGTGTCTCGCCATTGTCCACCACCTCCTCAGACAACACTGGTAAATCCCCACTGTCAGCACACGGAGACTGCAAAAGGTCTTGAGAATTAGGGCAGAGAATGTTCTGGGCTAGCACATCAGGGAAGGGGTGACTATGGGGTTCCAGGGAGTACGTGACCACATGCAATATCCATTTAAAAGTCATGCCACACTTGATCTAGCTCATAATTGACAATTGTACCGGTTGATGCTAATTTTTTAAGCTGGGGTCCTGCGTCGTCATTCTAACTCCATCCGGCTGTTGTCACCACCACACACGCTAGCCCCAGGGGGCACTCCCCTGGCTCTTTCAGCTCAACCTCCTTCCCCCCAGCCTGCCCCCCCACCTACAGGCCCTCTCTCCAAACAATTTACGTCTTTGTCCTATCTTTCTCTCTCTCCAAACCATTTTTCCGGATAGCTGCCATATACGGTTTTAAACTGAGTAGTATACATAGAAGACATACCACACTTGATCGATCTTATAATTTACGACTGTACCGGTTGATGCTAAATTTTTAAGTTGGGGTCCTGCGTCGTCATTCTAAATACATCCGGCTGTTATCAACACCACACACGCTAGCCCAGGGGCACTCCTCTGGCTCTTCCAGCGAAACCTCCTTCCCCCCACCTACAGGCCCTCTCTCCAAACAATTTACCCGGGTAGGGGACGCATTAGATATTGGGCAGATTTTTTCTTGGTTCTTCTTTTAATTGCCTCCTGACCTGTGATAGGCAGAGCATGGACACGTCCCCTTAGCTGCAGTGGGAAAGACACTCCCCTGGCCACGTTTTCCATGGTCGAAAAATCCATGAAATATAAGGTCCCAAGATAGGGGACGTATACGGTATTAAACTGAGAAGAATCGATACCATACCGGTTGATGCAACAGTTTTTACAAATCCATTCTGGCTGTTGTCACCACCACACATACTAGCCCAGGGGGAACTCCTCTGGCTCTTCCAGCAAAACCTCCTTGCCCCCCACCTACAGGCCCTCTCTCCAAACAATTTATCCGGGTAGGGGACGTATTAGATATTGTACTGATTTGTTAATTGCCTCCTGCGATAGACGGGAATCGAACCCAGGTCAACTGCTTGGAAAGCAGCTATGCTCACCACTTTACCACCAACAGCCACAGCAACTGCTAAGAACAGATACTAAACTTGATGTCAGCTGCAGTGCCAGCATGAGCAGTGGTGTCACCTGCAGGCGGTGATGGACCTTCGTTGCACCTATTTTGGTGCTTCCCTAACATGTGATGGGTATTTGCCTCGCCTTTCTTGGTCTGGGTGAGCACAATTGCCATGAGGGTAACCACCAGGCTGTTGCCTGAGAATTTGGGGTAATGGTGGGATTAGGCAGCCTCAGAGGCATCCATGCATGCTGCCCCTGCTGTTTCCTGTCCATTTCCGTGGTGTTTCCATCATTTTCTGAGGTTTCCAGGTTTTCACCCAGCCTTCTCTAGGCAGAGCCTTGGTCCCCCGCAAAAATGCTCGAGTCTCCCATTGAGTTCAATGGGGTTCGTTATTCGAAACGAGCACCCGAGCATCGGGAAAAGTTCGATCCGAATAACGAGCACCCGAGCATTTTAGTGCTCGCTCATCTCAGTTAATTCTCCTTGGGTTATCTATGCCCCTACTGCACTAAACACCTGCTCTGATGCCACACTACTGGATGGGCAGGAAAGCTTGTCCAGGGAAAACTCAGCCAGTTGTTGCCACAAATCAAGTTTGACTGCCCAGTTGTCCAGGGTATCTTGGATGTGGGATGGCAGGGTGCAGACCAAATATGCCATCACCTGATGGTTCAGGTTCTGCTCCACATCTAGCTGCTGCTGCTGGTGGGTGGTTTCTTCAGTAGGTGAATAAAAGAGACTCCAGACTTAAGTTGCTGCTAATGGAGATGGTGCTGCTTCTGACCCCCCTCCAGCAGTCATGGAAGTGGAGCCTGAGAACAGGGGGTCCCCCCCAGTCAGACCTTTGTGAAGATGGGCGATGGTGCACATAGGCAGTGGCCAACCAACTACATAGGATGTCTAGGTAGTAGTAGTTGAGCTCATCATGTCTTTCAGAAGGTGGAAAAAAAGTCTCCCATTTTGGGCAGTTAGAGAGGGTCTAACATCGTGGAAAGCCAGTAGTAATGTAAGCAACTCAGCACGTACCTGGCCATTTGCACAAGGGAATCGAAGGGACTCCCTGCCTCCATCTCCACTACATACTGCCAATCTAATCTGCCTGGTCTTCCTCATCGCTCTCAAGCTCCTCATGCTCCTCCTGTTCCTTTCATCTCGACTGGGCTGATAAACCACCTATTTTTGTATACAATTCCTAGGAGTCTATGTCCTTCTCCTTCTCTTCCACCAGTTCAGCCCCTATAAGGCTCAGGTGGCCGTGAAATAGAGGCACCATGTCTTCTTCCCCTGGCCAGCCAGATTTATCAGCATCTGCTCCGGGACGTGAAGCATTCATCCACTATTCCTGGCAACTGACAAATAAAGTGGCCTCCTCAAAGAGCCTGAGCAAATGGCAGTTGTTACACATCAGCTGCCACTTGCTTATGTCGAATTTACACAGGGGAGTGCTCCTGTTCTGGGAGCATTGTTCAGCACTCCTTGATGCAGTGATGACACTATGTTCTTCCCGTTATCAGTGACCATGGTTTCGATCTTCCATTGGTGAGAAGACAGTCAAGATTCTATTTGTGGGTTGGAGGACCACTCTGATTTGGGCCACTATGGTCGCTAAGGACATGATGGAGGATGAGGAGGCAGAGGAGGACATTGGGATAGAAATCCCACAATTACAACGTGGAGGCGGCATAGCCATCACCTGGCCAAGCTGCTGGTGTACCTGGCCCAACACGATGCTTACCCAGTGGACTGTGAATGACATATTGTCTTTGTGTGCCTGGGCCAGAATCATATTTACCCAGTGGGCTGTAAAGGACATATATTGTATTTAACCATAGTAATAGCTCCACATGTTGGCACTGCTATGAACTGTACCAGACACCAATAGGCTCAAGGGTTGGCCCACCTTCTTCTGTATGTACATATGCAAAGCTGGAACAGCTTGGGGATCCACCTTGGGGTCTTCATCTTGGCTCAGCACAAGGCATCTGTTCTCAGAAATGTGCAGAGTCAGCCACATTAAAGGGAGTGAATTTAGTACCAGCAATTTGGTCAGGAGCATGTTCAGCTTCTATGCTGTTGGCTGAGTGTGCGCATACTTCTTTTTGCAATCGCCTAGGTTATTCATTGATGGGGAAATGCGAGACGATGAGTGGAAGGAGGAGGAGGAGAAGCATCCGGACCAATAGACAATGGGATGGAAACACAGATCCTTTCTGCTAAGTTTGTGAGACCTGACTGCTGGGTGGGGGCCGCTGTGAGATGTATCAGGCTGTACCACTATACTAGCACCATGGTTTTCCCAAAACTACTTTATGGTGATGCTCCATGGGTTGACGCAGGTTGGTGGTGCCAACATTGGCACCCTGACCTTACTTCACCTTCTGCCCACAGATCCTACATATGACCATGCTGACGTCTTCCGACAACTTGATGAAAAATTCCCAATTTTACCTCCATAACTGCTTGATGACTGCTTGGCACTGCCTCTATGAAGTTGCACACTCCTAGTTGTTTCCGGAGAGGTAAGTTCCTGAGTAGTAGACAGTCTACCCCCGGCACGTTTGGTTCCAGATCTCACACTGCTTCCACCCTGCTGGGTTACGGCCAGGCTTACACCGTGCAGGCTCACTGGTATGCTTCCATTCTACAACCTGCCACTTGGCTGCATCGCTGACTGCTCGCAGCCCCTGCTCACACGCGACTGTATTTGCACGCCTACAGGAGGAAGCAGCAGACCTCTCCTACAAATCTTGGCTGGGCAATAGTTGCTGACTGTCCTCAATAATATCTTCCTTGCTAAAAAGCGGAGTAGAGCATGCGGCATACATCACTTGCTTGGCAGAAGGAGCAGCAAAGGAAAGAGACAGGTTCAGGACAGGTTAGGGCACTTGCTCCTGGGCCTTGCCAACTGTGGTGCCAGAGGAACCCACAGACTCCTGGCTGTAGGTGTCTGGTGTCAGTTGTCAACCATTCCAGGACAGCGGGATTGGCTGTCAAAACACAACTGCTGGATGTCAGTGGCAGCTCAGGTCTGTTGCTGAGGCTGCGGCTACCACCAACCCCAAATTCTGCTGCTACTTCTGCTGCTCCAGCAACTCTTTTGCAAATTCGTTTGTAGGGTCATCTTTGTTGTACATAATGAATGGTAACAGTAACTGTATATGTAAAATACATCATTACATGCTAGGGAGTAGCTATAGGGGGTGCAGAGGTAGCAGTTGCTACTGGGCCCAGGAGCCTGAGGGGGCCCAAAGACCCACAGAAGACACCAGTATTATATAAAGTACATGCTGGTCAAGTTACAGCTTTGAATCGATGGAAGGGATTAGTTCAAAAATGTGGCATTTTAGGGATGTTGTTTCAATTTTTGCCTCAGGCAGCATGAAGGGTATGTGCTTACCTGGCCAAAAGGCACTGAGGGAACGGTGGCCCAAGCTAAACTCTTCTACCAGGGTCCATGAGCCTTTAGCTACGCCCCTGATTCAATGTCAATGTGAACATCACAATAATAGTAGTATTAGACAGCTTATTTACCCTAATGTGAGAATCAAGACCTAATTGAATTGCTTGTCTATGAAACAAGGTGAACACCCCAATAACAGTAGTATTAGACAGAGTATTTACCCCAATTTGAGAACCAAGGAGTAATAAAATTACTGATCTGTTAAACAAGGTGGGCACCCCAATAACAGTTCAATGAGAGAACTTATTCATCCCAATTTGAGAATAAAAGCGTAATGTAATTGCTAATCTATAAAACAAGGTGGACACCCCATTATCAGTTATAATACACAGGTTATTCCCCCCAATATGAGAATCAAGTATTAATGGAATTGCTTATCTATGAAACAAGGGGACACCCCAATATCTGTTAAGTTACACTACTACAACTGTTTATTTATTAAACAAGGTGGACATTCCAGTAACAGTTAAATTAGACAGAGTATTCACCCCAGCATGAAAATCAGGGCCCAATGGAATTGCTTATCTATGAAACAAGGTGAACTCCCCAGTAATAGTTATATTACACAGCTTATTCACCCTAATATAAGAATTAAGGCTTAATAGAAATGCCTATCTATTAAATAAGGTGGGCACCCCAATAACAGTTAGATTACAAAACTTGAGAATCAAGGCCTAATAGAATTACTTATCTATAAAACAAGGTGGAAAGCAATATTAGACAGTTTATTGCCCCCCCATTTGAGAAGCAAGGCATAAAATAACTGCTTAACTGTTAAACAAGGTGGGCACCCCAATAACAGTTAAATTAGACAGCTTTTTGTCTCCAATTTGAGAATATAGGCGTAATAGAATTGGTTATTTATTGAACAAGGCAAATACCATTCAATTAGATAACTCTGTAAGCTACACAGAGGATTGATCTAAACTCCTATGGATCCCTTCGGCTTACTGCACCGTTCTGGCACTGTGCCTGCAGTCTCCCTACAGTGTCTGAAATCTCTCCCTACCATCTGCCAACACTGCCCCTTCACTGTCCCTTTCCCAGATTGTACTATTAAAAACTTTGTAAAACACTTTCCCTAGCACTTGTCACATCTGTCTCTATGCTCAGTTCACTGTAAAATGGCAGAGACAGGGCAGAATTAGGATTTTTATAGGGTGGCTGGACATCACAGGGGCTTGCTGATTGGCTATCTGCATGGCATTGTGGGTGATCCCTCATTCCTGGGTTCCTTACTTTCACTTTTTAAAATGTGCAGCGGCCATTTTAGAAAAAATCCTATTCGTTACCATGAAGCATGAAGAAATTCCTATTTGTGGCGATTCAAATGTTTCCTGAAATTTGCATTGAATTCCACTTTGTTAAATTTGATTCATTCAACACTAATTACCACACTAACACCTAGACAGTTGAGGTAGAAAGTTTCCATACACTTATGCTAAACTTTTCAATTTGTCTCACACATTTTGTGCTATATTTCATATCCTATGTAAAGCAGAGCACAGTTTGTATTTTACTTTATTTTACAAAGTTTCACCTTTTGTAGAAAATGCTTTGGTAGATTTTTTTCAGTATCCTCCTTTCTTATGGAGACATCGATGTCCTGAAATGCAGCTGTCCCTTAAATGAAGAAGATCCCAGAACATGATGCTTATCCCTCATAACATGATTTTGCTCCCTGCTCAACATTATGTTATCACTAGTGTTGATCGAGCACCAAAGTGCTCGGGTGCTCGGGTAGAACACTTGGTGATGCTCAGGTCTACCGAGCACCTGAGCACAATGGAAGTCAATGGGAGAACCAGAGCACTAAACCAGGCACCCCCTGCTCTGAAGAGGGGAGGTTGTCTGGTTCACAGGAAAAGTCAGAAAATGATGGAAACACCACTGAAATGGTTTGGGAACAGCATGGGGAGGATGTCTGGATGCATCTTGGACTTCCAAATTGCTGCTGAGAACGATGTTGTCCAAGTATTACGCCACTTACAGAATGAAAATAATACGCCCAAAACCGAAGATCAAATTGATTGTAGAGGAAAAATTGTTAGGAAATTACACTGAATGTCACAGGTATTTAGGATGTTCAAACGTTACACAGCAGACGCTGCGCAGGTAATGTCGCCTTGATTAGTGGCAGAAAAAAAATACAATGAATGTCAGGTATTTAGGATGCACAAATGTTATACAGCAGACGCTGCGCAGGTGGTGTTCAGGTCAGGCAATTTTGTGCAATTATTGCCCCCCAAATATATATATATATATATATATATATATATATATATATATATATATATATATATATTGCAGCCAGATGAAACAATAGCCCTTAAAAGGACTTTTGGGTCTTTTGAACAAAAAAATCTAACCCTGCCTAACAAATTCCTATCCCTACACTCTCTGTTCCTCCTTGCAGCAGCTGTCCCTGACTAAGACTGAGCCGGGTCACATGTCACCAGGAGCTATATAGCACCCGATGATGCTTTCCTGGCCAGCCAATCACTGTAATGCCAGTAGCCAAAATGGCTACGGCATTACAGTGAATGCCAGTACCTCCCCGTAGCAGCCAAGAAACGTGCGGGGAAGGGACTCGAGCATGGCGCTCGAGCACATGTGATGTTCGGCCGAACACCGCTATATGCCGAGCATAGCCATGCTCGAGGGAATATAGTGTTCGGGCGAGCATGCTCGCCCAACACTAGTTATCACCTGAACATGATGGTACGCGAAACATGATGTAGAAAAAAAGATATTGCTGGTAAAAGGATATTGCACATTTTGAGAAACAGCCAAGTCATTTCCTCAAATGCCTGATGTGGACAGAAGAGTTGTGTGCTCCGAGGACTTAGCATGTAAGTAACCGTTCGTTAATAGTAACTATATAATCTATCACCTGCTTCTAACCCAGCAGATATTCATTCCGAGCTCATACAAATCTGTATCTACTGACTACTAATAGTGTGTGGTTCCCTTATATCATCCGGTGTGTGCGCTGTGTTGTATAGTCATTGTATATGATGTTCTGATATTGATTATAAATTGTAGGTGGGAAGAATTTGGGGGCTACCATAACAATATGCCTTTTACATGAGCATAAAGTAGAACTGAGGAGACACCATGGTGAAGATGGGTATAATGGGGTAAATAAAGGGCTCGGAAGAGTCAGATAAATTACCAAATTGTGCCACTTTTCTCTTAGGGCTTGTTCGCACATCAGTTAGTTGATCAGTTATTTCCATCAGTTATTGTGAGCCAAAACCAGGTGTGGGTCAAAAACACAGAACAGGTGCAGATCTTTTCAGTATACCATATCTCTGTGTAGGCTATACTACTGGTTTTGGCTGACAATAACTGATGGAAATAACAGAGCAAATAACTGATGTGTGAACAAGCCCTAACTTAATTTGGAGAAAAATGTAATAAAATGACAAGTTGGGCAGCTGATCAGCTGCAGATAGTTTATCTAAATGCCTCATCTAGAGGTTGCATTGTCAATTTTTGAAACAGTGAAAATCTCCAAGTCAAACAATGAGGCACAGAGTCTGGCGGATTGTCGGAAACTAACCTCAGATTTTTTACCTAAAATTCTATTTTGATTTTTCAGTTTTAATCTTATGAAAAAAAATATTTATTATAATTTATGGAATATGTAAGATATTACACTAAGATGTCACACTTGAGATAACAACCTACATTCACACAAAAATTGTACTTTGCGCAAAGCACGTATACCGGCAATTTGCGGACCGTACATGCCGCGGCTATCATAGAAAATGCCTATTCTTGTCAATAGGACAGGTTGAATAGGACAGGTTCTATATTTTTTGTAGGAGCGTGGCACAGAGCATCGGATACGGACAGCACACAGTATGCTGTCCACATCTTTTGCGGCTCCGTAGAAATAAATGGGTCCTCATCTGAGCTACAAAATATGGGACTCGGATGCCGAGGAAAACAACGCCTGTGTGAATGTAGCCTTATTCTGTAAATTGCTCATTGATTAATCTCTGTTATCTTTCGGCAGAGCGTACAGAGCAGATCAGGGAAAGATTATTGATAGTGTAGAGATATAATAGGGAGGCATTATCCACACTGTAGGTAAAGAGCAGGGACCAGTAGGAGAGTGTAAAGCCTGGATAACAGGAGCGATTCTATTACACCTTGCTGCAGTAATTGGGGTTACTAAAAGTGATCTATTACTACAGACTTTAGGGTGCTTGCACTCTTTGATACATCAGTAATGCCAGTAATCCTTGCTTTTGTTATTGGGTTGAAACTGCGGTCTGATACAGTGCCAGCCCTGCACACGTATGTTGACCAGAAGGTTGCCCAGTCCTTGAGCCTATAGGTGTCTGCTAAAGTTCACGGCAGCGCCGACGTGTGGAGCTGTAACTTTGGTCAAGGATAGGGATGAGCGAACCCGTGGAAGTTCGGGTTTGCCAGGTTCGGCCGAACTTCGGGTCAAAGTCAATGGGGATCTGAATTTTGGTGCACTAAAATGGCTGTAAGATAGTCGTAGTAAGGGCTGCAGGGCTGCAAAAGGAAGCAAAATAGGGGTAAGAGCAGGGCAGTTTCCCTGCGAACAAATGTGGATAGGGAAATTACATAAAATAGCATCAGGAGGCGGTGGACGTGGCGGTGTAGGTGGAAGCGGTGATGGAGGAGGAAGCAAACACTGTTTTTGTTGTTGTTTTTTTTATTTTTTTCCCCTTTATTTATTTATTTATTTAATAAATTTGGGAAGACCCCAAAACACTGGGAAATAGAAAAGAGAATGCAAAGATAAAGTGCCCTGGAGTATAACAATGGCTAGGTGCGGCCAGTATACTTGTCTACTCAGCACAGGGTATAGACAAGTCCTGTGGGATCCATGCCTGGTTCATTTTAATCAATGTGAGTTTGTCCACGTTGGCTGTGGACAGGCGGCTGCGCTTATCTGTGATACCACCGCCACTAAACACACGTTCGGACAATACACTTGCTGCAGGGCAGGCCAGCACCTTCAACGCGTAAAGAGCGAGCTCAGGCCATGTACCCAATTTGGAGAACCAGAAGTTGAATGGGGCAGACCCACCAGTCACTATGTGTAGGCGTGTGCACATGTACTGTTCCACCATGCTACTGAAATGCTGCCTCCTGCTAAGACGTTCCGTATCAGCTGGTACTGCTGGTTGTTGTGACGTGCTGACCAGGGCTGTGGAGTCGGAGTCGTGGAGTCGGAGTCGGTCACCATTTTGGTGGAGTCGGAGTCGGTATTAAATGGACCGACTCCGACTCCTAAAATATATAATGAATTTAGTTCAGTGCTGAATATATTTTTATAAGAATTTGTGAAAATGATGAAATGTCCTATAAATGTCTGTTCCTGATCTAAGGATTTCGGCTTTTAGTTGAGATGACTGTGTACTGCCCTTTATGTCCAGTGCATGTTCTCTCTGATGCTTTATGTTTCCTCTGAGCTCATGTTTGGAGAGGTTAGCTGCTCTCATGGCTTCTATCTGCTGCTGATGTAAAACACCTAGAGCCTTATGTATGAAAACTGTCTAGGTGTAGAAGTTTCTTTGTTGCCCATAGTAACCAATCAGAGCTCCCCTTTCATTTCATATAGTGCTCTGGAGAAATGAAAGGGGAGCTCTGATTGGTTGCTATGGGCAACAAAAGAAGTCTTAGACCTAGACAGTTTTCATACATCAGGCCCAGAGGCGTAGCTACTGGGGGGATGGGGGGGGGCAGGGGAGGCGATGCTCCGGGCCCAATACCTCTGGGGGGGCCCAGCAGGGATGGCCTTAGTACAATCAGGCGAATACAAGTGAGCTCTTACATTATGGAGTCTGATGGGGGCACATTAAGCCGATCTGAGGTCTGATGGGGGCACATTCTGATGATCTGAGGTCTGATGGGGGCACATTCTACTGATCTGAGGTCTGATGGGGGTACATTAAGCCGATCTGAGGTCTGATGGGGGCACATTAAGCCGATCTGAGGTCTGATGGGGGCACAATATGCTAATCTGAGGTCTGATGGGGGCAGATTAAGCCTATCTGAGGTCTGATGGGGGCAGATTAAGCTGATCTGAGGTCTGATGGGGAACATTCTGCTGATCTGAGGTCTGATGGGGGCACATTCTTCTGATCTGAGGTCTGATGGGGGCACATTCAGTTGATCTGAGGTCTGATGGGGGCACATTCTGCTGATCTGAGGTCTGATGGGGGCACATTCTGCTGATCTGAGGTCTGATAAGGGCACATTCTGCTGATCTGAGGTCTGATGGGGGCATATTCTGCTGATCTGAGGTCTGATGGGGGCATATTAAGCCGATCTGAGGTCTGATGGGGGCAAGGGACTGTTAGTTTAGTGATGTAAAAGCTGGGGACAGATTTCCTTTAACATAGGAGTCCCCTTTTTTTACTCCTATTAATCCTATATTTTACTGCATTATGTGGTAGAGTATTTAGAGTAGGGTATGTAGAAAGTCTATTGTACTGTACTTAACAGCATAGATGATCTAGCAGTTTATATAGTCATCTTGCTAATACAGTATTATAACCACAACTAGCAGTATGTGCCTGTGAAGTTGGAAACGTGCGTTTGGGAAGCCAATAAGTGGGGGGCCCACTCAAGTATGTTTCGCCCCCCCCTGTGCTGAACCTCTAGCTACGCCTCTGATTAGGCCCTAAGTGAGCTGTACCCAGAGAAACCTGATAGATTACAAACTGTTTTTGTCATGACTTATCTATACTATTGATTTTATGCAAATTTGTTTAAAGTTATCACTTAAACATGCTCCATGTATGAGGGAGTAGGAGTCGGAGTTGGGAGTCGGAGTCGGAGTCGGGGTGTGGGGAAATTGAGGAGTCGGAGTCGGGGCTTTGGCTTACCGACTCCACAGCCCTGGTGCTGACAAAGTTTTTTCATGCTAACCCTCCCTTCTGAGGTGCTAGCGGTGCCCCAGCTACGTTGGCAACTTTTTCCTCCTCTGCCTTCGCCTGGTGCTTCCACTGAGCCCCCGCTGTCAGGTGTGAATGCCATCAGCAGCGCGTCTACCAGCGTGCACTTGTACTCGCACATCTTCCAATCACGCTTCAGTGACAGAATTACGGACGGCATGTTGTCCTTGTAGCGGGGATCCAGCAGGGTGGCCACCCAGTAATCATCACTGGTTCGAATGTGGGCAACTCGTCGGTCGTTGCGCAGTCACTGCAGTATGTAGTCGCTCATGTGTGCCAGGCTGCCCTGAGGCAAGGACAAGCTGTTCTCTGTGGGAGGTGTATTGTCGGTGTCCTCTGTATCTCCCCAGCCACGCTCCATTGATGCCCATGAGCTGCTTTGGGTGCCACCCTGCTGTGAACACGGTTCCTCCTCCTCATCATCCTCCTCCTCATCATCCTGCAGAACTGTGCCCTGGCTGGACAGTTGTGTACCTGGCCTCTGTTTGTGCAGGAACCCACCCTCCGAGCCACTTGTGAAAGACTGGCCTGATAACCATGAAAATAATCCTTCTTCCTCCTCCTCTTCCTCCTGTGCCACATCCTCTTCCATTATCGCCTGAAGCGTTTTTTTCAAGGAGACATAGAAGTGGAGGCCCACTCGTTGGTGTTGAAGTGGTGCTGTTCCACAGAGCGGCTCACCTGTGCATGCTGCAGCTGAAACTCCACAATTGCCTGCTGCTGCTCGCACAGTCTCTCCAGCATCTGGAAGGTTGAGTTCCTCCTTGTGGGTATGTCACATATGAGGCGATGAGCGGGAAGGCTGAAGTTATGCTGCAGCACAGACAGGTGAGCAACAGCAGGGTGAGAATGCCAAAAACGTGCACAGACGGCCTGCACTTTCTGCAGCAGCTTTGAGATATCGGGGTAATTTTTCAGGACCTCTACACCACCAAATTCAGCACATGTTCCAGGCAAGGGATGCAGAGCTGCTACGAGATTTTGCCCGTTATTGCACACCAACAGGCCAGTCTTCAGGCTCAGCGGCACCAACCACTCATCGGTCTGTTGTTCCATGCCCGTCCACAGCTCTTGCACATTGAGTTTTTTTTAACCCCAAATAGATGTGCTGAAGTTGGTGGTGAAGGTGTTACGCTGACCGGATGAGGAGGTGGCAGAGGAGGAAGCGGGGTAGGAGGCAATAGGAGGCAACTAGAAATGTCCTGCAATCCTCGGTGGCGTAGGACATGCGCCAAACTGATATCCACCTCAGGCCTAGCCGCAACTGCATTTACCCAGTGTGCAGTTATTGAGGATGTCCCTGCCCGTGCTTACTGGTCTATGTACCGGTAGTTATGTGGATCTTGCCACACATGGAATTGCGCAGTGCACACCTTATTTTGTCAACCCCACTTGGTTGTGCAAGGTAGAGATGTCTCGCCTGGAAAAGTAGTGGCACCTGGGAACCACATACTGTGGGACAGCCACCACCATAGCGTTTTTAAAAGTCTGTCTCCACCAGATCGAATGACAGCAATTCAAAGGCCAGGAATTTTTAAATGCTGGCATTCAAGGTCAGGGATCGTGGATGGGTAGGGGGGTACTTCCTCTTTCTCTCCAGTGTTTGGGGGATGGACAGCTGAATTCTTCCATAAGACAGTAAGACAGTGTGGACTTGCTTGGTGACGGTGGTGGAGGTGGTGGTGTTGCTGCCACATCCTCTGTTTCCGGGGTGGCAGGTGCTACTGTCACTCCAGAGGGGGAGGGAGAGGCCGAGACCGCAGCACATCCTCCACATCATCCTTCACCCACTCTTCAACCCTGCCCTCCTTGCCGGACTGCACGGGGCAGAAAGCTGCAACAGTTGGCACCTATGTTTCGTCATCATCATCAGAGACATGCTGCGGTGGTCCTCCCATGTCCACATCCCAAAACATATGTGGTTGGGCATCAGTGCACTCACTCTCTTCCATTTCTTGGGCAGGGCTATGTGGATAGCCAAAGGAAACCGCGCCAGCAAAGTCATTGAAAAGCATAAGAGACTGCTGCATGACTTGGGGCTCAGACTGCTTGGCTGATTTGCAAGGGGGTGAGGTGAAACACAGATGCCCATGGGCTGCAGGTGCCAACTCTGCGTTTTCAGCAGGGGACTGGGTGGGAGACAATCTACTACCGCTAGTGTTGATCGAGCATCAAAGTGCTCATGTGCTTGGGTGCTCCGGTAGAACACTTGGTGATGCTCGAGTGCTCTACAGAGCACCCGAGCACAATGTAAGTCAATGGGAGAAGACCAGGCACCCCCTGCTCGGATGAGGGGAGGGTGTCGGGTTCATAGGAAAAGGTCAGAATCGCAAATTCTCCTCTTTCACTCGTTAAAGTATGCTAATCAACTGAATTTGTATGCATTAGCGTACAATGCGTAGCATTAGCATACAAATTTGTACACATTAGCATACTCGAGCATACTACTGCCTCTACTTGTTGTGGCCTCACCATTCGTACACCAGGATTCGGGCCTACGAAATGACGCTGAACGTCCTATCGCCTACGTGCATCTGAGGAAGGTGTTTCATTTGGGCGTGTAGCTGCCACAGATTGACCAGGTCCTCTCCCTGCAACAGGAGCTCTACCAGCACCAACATCACCACGACCAGGGCCACGTCCCTTATTGATGCTCTACTCATTCTTTGAGAGCACCCACCGGATTAACAGATGGATTAACTTTATTCATTTCCTTGTCACGTATGTAGTACAGGTGTACTTCTCACCAAGAATGGGAATATGTCACCCACCGGATTAACAGACGGATTAACTTTATTAATTTTCCTGTCACGTATGCAGTGCAGCTGTACCTCTCACCAAAAATGGGAATATGTCACACACCAGACTTACAGACGGATTAACTATATTCATTTCCCTGTCACGCATGCAGTACAGGTGTACCTCTCACCAAAAATGGGAATATGTCACCCACCGGACGAACAAAAGTTAGATTTTTGCGTCAGGGGTACAAAGATGATGCATTGCACCCAGAAAAAAATCGCTATAGGTCACCCACAGAACTAACAGCCAGATTAATTATTATATTTCTGTGTCAGAGGTGCAAAGCTGCTGTATTGCACCCACAAAAAATCACTATATACTGTTGGTCACCCACAGAATAAATAGACAGATTCCTAACACTGTCTGTCACCTTAACTGCCTGCTTCCTGTCCCTGCACTTCTCAGAGCTGATGGGCAGTGCTACATGTGATCCAGCTTATATAGAAGCTGGGTCACATGATGCACTGGCCAAGCACTGGCCAATCACAGCAGCACCGCCGCCTCCACATTCTCAAGCTGTTGGTCTTGCTCCAATGTCATTTTGTGCCTCCTCATCCTCCACCCTGTCTTCAGCCTCCACTGCAGGCACAATTAGGACTGCTACTCTGGCATACCACCTATGCAAAACATGGCTGTGTCACGCTGTTCTGCACCTGGTTTGCCTGGGAGAACGGAGTCAAACCAGAGAGGAACTACTCCTTCAAGAGGAAATCCAATCCTGGCTCTCTCATCTCCAATTGAAAATCGGAACCATGTTCACAGACAATGGGAATAACATTGTGTCGGTGCTGAGTCAAGGAGCGCTGACCCATGCGCCCTGCATGGTGCACATTTTTAATCTGGTTGTAAAGCGGTTCCTAAGGTATTCCAGCCAACTGCAAGAAATTCTGAAAATGGCCAGGAAACTGTGCATGCACTCAGCCACTCTTGTACTGCAAAATACGCCCTCCTTGAGCTGCAAAGGCAGAATATCATTCTCCAACATCTTCTCATATGCGACATTTCCACGTGTTGGAACTCCACTCTCCACATGTTGGACTGACTATATTAGAAGAAGGTTGTAAATGATTTCTTGATGATGAAGGCAGCCAGGAGCACTCCCCAGTGTAACTTCAATGTTAGCCAGTGGTAGCTCATTTGTGACACCTGCCGTTTGCTCAGACCCTGTGAGGTGGCCACTTTATTTTTCAGTTGCCAGGACTACAGGATGATCAACGTCATTCCAAACCCTTATGTTTTGGAGAAGATGCTGATAAATCTGGCTGGCCAGGGAAAAGGATACTTGGTGCCTACATCTCATAGCCACCTTAGCCATATGGGGGCTGAACTGGAGGAGGACAAGGAGGAGTACATTCACGCACAGGCAATGTATACAGTAATTGGTAGTTTTTCTGCACAAGTGACAGGAGAGGAGCAGGAGGAGCTAGAGGGCAATGAGGAAGACCAGGCAGATGACCCCGACACACCGTGGCAGTATGCAGTGGAGATGGAGGCAGGAAGTCCCTCTGAGTCCCTTGCGCAAATGGACAGATGCATGCTGAGTTGCTTGTGTAGTAACAACCATATTATCACCACTCAGCAGAGGGATGTCTACTGGCTCTCCACCATGTTAGACCCTTGCTACCGCGCCAAAATGGGGGCCTTTTTTCCACCCACTGAGAAACATCCTATATAGTCAGTTGGCCGCTGCCTATGTGCACCGTTTTCCATCTCATGAAAGTCTGACAGAGGGAGGAAGGGGCCCTCTTCCCTCATGTTCCACTGCAGGGGGAGGGCAACAGGAGCAGCACCAGCTCAATCATCAGCAACTTGAGTCTGGAGTCTCTGTAGTGCCCTGGAGCAGGGATACTTATTTGGACATTTGTGGACATTTGCCTTCACTTGAAAGGTTTAGCTTACTCTGTTTAATACTGTTTAACTGCATTTTATATGTATGTTGTGACATATATCCTGTTCATTTGCACTGTATTTGTGAGGCTTTGTGGAAAAGGTTAATGAATACTGAAATACTTTTGAGACTTTGAATAAGAAGCTGGCAATTTTCCACAGCTGCCATAGGGTTTTAAGAAGAGCATGTTTTGGGGGGAAAAGGCCAGACTTGTTTACCACCAAAACCAGACAGACTGACTTTTTGAATGTCTGGTTTTTAGCTTTGTTGTTGTGTATGGAAACTTGTTTTTGTCTGGAAAAACTGCTGTGTCATTGCCATTGAGTATCATTAAAGCTCTAATGTAACTCTATGCTAGACATGAGTGTTAACTTTGTAAATGTATGTGCTGAGTTTCTCCACTCCACCCCTCCCACTAGAAGGTTCCAGTCTAGATAGAAATGGTATATAAGGAGAGCAGTCAGAGCCTCTAGGGTTCTGAACTTAGGGACCAGTGCTTGGAGGGGAAGACTCATGCCAGTCGGGATGAATGACCAGAAGAGGCTGATGATGGGGATGCTGAGCCAAAGACCACGGGTCAGCATCTACCTTTCTTCTGTCAGGAAGGAGACTGGAAACACCAGCCCTATGCCTCACCTGTATTGATTTGCACCTGAATTCTCCCAGTAAAGAAGAACACTGGTTAACTGCAGACCCGGACTCTCTGGACTTATTTACCATTGGGGTGTACCATGCCTTTCCATCCCTTCCAGAGAATGGCAACATGTGGTGACACCTCAACAGTGTCTGGGGGACTCATCATAGCGTTGGGGTCACCCCAAACTTAGCCACTCCAACTCTAATGAGCACTTTTCTTTAACCACTTACTGAACAAACCACCCACAAGCAGCAGCAGAAGTAGGACATGGAACAGAACCTGAACCAGCAGGAAGGGGCATGCTTGGACTGCACCATGCCACTCCACATCCAAAGATCCCCTGGACGACTCGGCAGCCAAACATAATTTGTGGGCACAACTGGCCGAGTTTGCCCTGGACAAGCTTTCATGCCTGGCCAGTAGTGTGGCATAAGAGCGTGTGATTAATGCAGCAGTAGGCATAGTTACCCCAAGGAGAATTTACCTTTTCACCCAAAATGTGGAGAGCCTGACCTTTGTAAAGATGAATCTGGCGTAGATTAGCCAGGATTTCCACACGCCAGTGCTTGATGCATCAGACTAGACCAGATCACCCTAGGTGCTACATCAAAACTTTGTGAATAAAGACCTGTTTCTACTGGCCACCTGCTTCAGCCACTATTCTAATGCTGCCACCGCCTGATGCCACACACCTGCTGCCACAGCGGCCATGTTCTCCTACTGCCACCCACCATCTTGTGCTGTTACTGCCACTGATTTTGTTGTCCACATCCCAACTCTGTAACTGGGCCACTGTATTGAATCCTCATGCGTTTGCCACCTCACCACTCTGAGATTGGGCTACTATGCTGACTCCTCATGCGGCTGTCACTCTCTCCACTCTGTAACTGGACCATTGTGTTGACTCTTCATATGGTTGCCACCATCCCCACTCTGTCACTAGGCCACTATGTTGACTCCTCATGCAGTTGCCATCTTTACCACTCTGTGACTGGGCCATTGTGTTGACTCCTCATGCATTTGACACCCTCCCCACTCTGTAACTGGACCACCATGTTGACTTCTCATGTGGTTGCCACCTCACCGCTCTGACTGGGCCATTGTGTTGACTCCTCATGCATTTTTCACCCTCACCACTCTATGACTGGGCCACAGGTTGCCACCCTCACCACTCTGTGACTGGGCCACAGGTTGCCACCCTCACCACTCTGTTACTGGGCTATTGTGTTGACTCATCATGCATTTGGCACCCTCAACAATCTATGCCAGAAAGGTAGCTGGTGTAGATTTAGGCTAGTAGTGGATGTGCCTAAGTTATGTAGAGGCCGTCACCTCTACATAACATAGGCACATCAAGTGCAGGGTTATTAGGACCAGTGTCTAAAACTCTGGTTTTAATAATTGACCCTAATTGAGTCCAAGTGTATAATGATGTGTCATATACTATACTGCAATAAAATCTTTGTTACTTCTTTTGATCTACTGGTAGATAAATTTTTTATATTTTTTATTTTTTTGTACCCTAGGACCCAGAGAATGCACCAACGTAACACAGAAAATGGGGTTTAAAAAATATATGTTTTTCAAGGACTGTTATTTGGCTTTAATTCTGATTGGATCTCTGTGGAGCAGTAAGTATGACCTTATATCCCATTTATGTGGTATATGACTGTGCGGTGCTATGTAGCCCCATCCTAAGGCAAGGGCTACACAGCGACAGTTGTCGCAGCCCCGATTCCTGGGTAGCAGGGATCCCATAGAAATGAACGGGATGCCGCGGCAGTCGCAAGAAATCCAACATGGTTGGATTTCTTGCGACTGCCGTGGTGATCCCATTATTTTCTATGGGATCCCCGCTACCCAGGGATCCGGGCTGCAACAACTGTCGCCGTGTAGCCCTTGCCTAAAGGGGATGAAGGAGCAGTAATTACAGATTTTTGTTGCAATATTGATGGGGAGCAGATAAACAGTGAAGAGAACCCAGCTCTCATACAAGCGCTCCG
Source organism: Rhinella marina (assembly GCA_900303285.1). Lineage (NCBI taxonomy): Eukaryota > Metazoa > Chordata > Amphibia > Anura > Bufonidae > Rhinella > Rhinella marina. The sequence continues at coordinate 90,474 of ONZH01013612.1, forward strand.
TTCCCCACATACAGCTGATCAGCAGAGGTGTTGGTACTTGGGCCCCTGCCAATCTGATATTGATGATTTATCCTGACAACAGATCATCAATATAGGAAAAGCAGAGAAACGCTTTAAGGGCGCCTTCACAGGCGGCAGATTTTGTGGCAGAAAATTCTGCAGCTGAAAATCAGTTCCACTCACCTTAATGGAGCTTGCAGAAATCCATGTGCTTGCTGCCCCATTCACGCCACTCCCACTATTTTAGACCTGGCGTCTCGATTTGTGCCAGAGATACATCTAAAGCCTTGTCCACACATCAGTTATTGTGAGCTAAAATCCGGAGTGGAGGCTGCAGAGAGATCAAGTATAATGAAAAGATTTGCTCCTGTTCTGTGTTTTTGACCCGCACCTGGTTTTGGCTCAGAATAACTGATGGAAATAACTGATCAAATAACTGATGTGTGAACAAGGCCTTATATAGACATATTTATGTTAATAAATAACCCACTTGAGGTTTTGATACATTTTGTTTTAGAGTAAATTATCGTACATTTTGGTTACACAGGGTCTACACAGGGACCTACTGTACTATTGGAAATTATGGTTCTCAGAAGGACTTATGATCCTGGACAGTGGAGCAGCTTCTTTAGGTTGTTCTCACAATTAAAAAGTGCCCAAAACGCTTTCATCTATAAATACGGATGTGTCCGTCCTGACTTTTTCTCTCAGCTGGACATGTCCTGATATGTGAGTTAAGCCTCATTCACACGTCAGTGTTTCACGGACGTGTCCTGTACATGTTCTCCACGGACAGCACACGTCCCCATTCATTTCAATGTTTGTATTCAGACATCAGTGTTTCAGCACGGTCCGTGGGTCAGTGTTTTCAGCAGGGATGCATGTCCTATCTTGATCCGTGTTCCCGGATCCCTCACGCCCATTATAGTCAATGAGTCTGTGAAAACCACGGATCCCTCACGGATGTCATCCATATTTCATCCGTGTTTCATGGATCATTAAGAAGAGATTAGAGATGAGCGAACGTGCTCGTTACGAGCACTGTAGCGCTCGGCTCCCCTGCGAACAAATGCCCGCAGGCATTGCGGATCCATCCTCAGCTGCATGTAAGTCAATGGGGACGGATCTGTTTGGTATGAGTGTCATACCAAACGATCCGTCCCCATTGACTTACACACAGCTGAGGACAGATCCGCAATGCCTGCGGGCATTGCGCAGGGGAGCCGAGCGCTACAGTGCTCGTAACGAGCACGTTCTGTCATCTCTAGAAGAGATGCTTTGAAAATTATTTTTCAGCTGTTCAGTGTCAGTGAAACACGGATCCAACACGGACAGCAAAACACGGACCCACGGACCCAACACGGATCCTTCACGGACAGTTTCACGAATGCCTCACTGACCACCCGCTCACAGATTTGAGCACGGACACGGACGTGTGAATGAGGCTTTAGGAAGTTACCAGCTTTTCAAATGATGTGCTTTCAGAATATTGTACCACAGGGTCCCTTCTGTATAAGTTAATGGGAGTCCATCCAGTTGTTGTACTGTGGATTTAATCCTTTCAAGGATGTTGGTAACATGTCCAGATATCATAGTGGTGTTACACTGGTGGCCTTTGTCCACTGTGTGTCTGTCTGTCCGGTGTGTATGAGGGAACAGGGCTTAGTTCAGTGTATCTCTCCTCAGGTTCAGCACTGCAGGGGTCACACCCTTTCTCTCCTTGCTCTGTGTGAGTCTGTCGAGCTGCTGACTATGGCTGATTTCATAGAAACGACTGTCACGTTCTCTCTGGACTCACACCACAGCTTCTGTCCTGACCCCCCAGCACTGCCGGAGTCGCTTAGCATTAGGCTCCATTCACACGTCCTGTTTTTCTTTCCTGATTCGATCCTTAACCTGATCTGGATCCATTCATTTCAAACAGGATGTGTGAATGGAGCCTTATATTGATTTATGATGCTATGTAACCCTTACAGTTCTAGAATGTATTGGATAACACTGACAGCATTATGTCAGTGTTAAGGCTCATTCACTCGTCAGTGTTTGGTCAGTGATTTCCATCACTGGTTGTGAGCCAAAACCAGGAGTGGAGCCTCTACAGACATCAGGTATAAGGGAAAGATCTGCTCCTGTTCTGTCTTTAAAGCCGCACCTGGGTTTGGCTCAAAATCACTGATGGAAATCACTGACTGAACCCTGAGGCCTAGTTCACACTTCAGTGATTTGGTCAGTGATTTCCATCAGTGATTGTGAACCAAAACCAGAAGTGGAGACTACACAGACATAAGGTATAATGGAGACATTCACACCTATTCTGTGCTCTGGACCAGCACCTGGTTTTGGCGCGCTATTACTGATGGAAATCACTGTGATCAAATCACTGAAGTGTGAACGGGGCCTGACTGTGTGAATGAGGCATAAGACAATTCTTCCTATTCCCTAACCCTAATCCCTGTCTCTTCTTATACAGGTTCTGTCTGTGAACGGCTCCCTGGATATAATATAGATACAAGTCCATCGGTGACGGTGCAGCGAGGTCTCTGTGTTCATGTTCCCTGCTCATTTACCGTGCCCAGTGATGTACAGTTATCTCTATCTACCACTGGTATATGGTTTCTTGTACACAAAGGATTTGGACACCGTGTTGCTTCCAAAAATAATCTTGTACATCAGACATTTGGACAATTCTTCCTGACTGGAAATGTGTCCGGAGGAGACTGCTCATATTCCATAGAAGATCCACAGCCTATATATGAGACAATATATTATTTTAGATTTGAAGATGATCCCATAAGGTTCACCTATCAGGATATCCAGCCTTATGTGAACATAACCGGTAAGTACAAAATATCACCCAGAGCTGATGACCACAATGGAGGGATCTGCAGCATACAGTATGAGAGTTGTCATTTTGTCAGGATAGTGGAGGAGAGTTTTCCTTAAGTGCCCCATATCTGAAGAGGGTTACCCTATCCCATGGCACACTTTCAGCTCTCCTCCCATACTTTGGGATATAGAATCTTCTTATGTCATAACATTTTGCCAAGATACATGATTTCATCTTGATTAGTGAGGATCTAATCGCTGGGACCATCACTGATCCTGAGCAGAGGAACCCGGCTCCCCTTTAGCTTTTCTCCCACCGCTCCAGTGTGATTCCATGGCGTACAGGTTACACATACACAAAAATATAAAAATACAGCAAACAAGAAACTATTAACAGAGTATAGGCTCCTGCACATGGTCGCTGATAGGTCGTTCTGTGCATTGGGGGACACAATTTGCATGGGCAACATCTGTGTGGATTCCGCAGACGGATCTAGACCCATTCAACTTGAATGGGTCCGTGATCTGTCCGCACTGCAAAAAAGTCATACATGCACTACTTTTTTGGGGGGCGGAGGCACAGACAGAAACTCCACGGAAGCACATCATTTGGGCACTGGGCAGCCTGGTGGCTCAGTGGTTACCAGTGTTGTCTTGCAGCTTCAGGATCAAATCCAACAAAAGGAAACATCTGCACAGAGTTTACCCAGTATACTCTCTCTATCAATCTGAGTATTTCATTTCTCCCCTGAATTCTAAAAATATACTAGGAGCTTGAGAACAGGGACCGATGCGAGTGGTGACCATCTCTGTACTGCCCTGAAGGATATGTCATCACTAGAGATGAGCGAGCACTAAAATGCTCGGGTGCTCGTTATTCGAGTCGAACTTTTCCCGATGCTCGGGTGCTCGTTTCGAATAACGAACACCATTGAAGTCAATGGGAGACTCGAGCATTTTTGCGGGGGACCAAGGCTCTGCCTAGGGAAGTTTGCCTGAAAACCTGGAAACATCAGAAAATGATGGAAACACCACGGAAATGGACAGGAAACAGCAGGGGCAGCATGCATGGATGCCTCTGAGGCTGCCTAATCCCACCATTACCCCAAATTCTCCTAGTGGGGCATGTGTGGTATCGATTCTTCTCAGTTTAAAATCGTATACGTCCCCTATCTTGGGACCCTATATTTAATGGATTTTTCGACCACGGAAAACGGAAAAAGAGCTTGCTCTGGCCAGGGGAGTGTCTTTCCCACTGCAGCTAAGGGGACGTGTCCATGCTCTGCCTATCACAAGTCAGGAGGCAATTAAAAGAAGAACCAAAAAAAAGCTGTTCTTCTTATCAGTTCAAAATCTAATACGTCCCCTATCCAGGTAAATTGTAGCAGGTAGAGCACAGGAAAAATTTAGCATGGCCCTGTATGTGGACGTTGAGGGCTTGTGCATGTAGGTGGGCTGAACTTTTTTTCTGCTTGCGCTCCAACATCTGCTGTAATGACAGCTCAACTTTGCGCAGGGACACTTTGGTGGACAGTGTGGAGGATCATGGAGGCGAAGGGGTGGTTTTCTGGCGGGAGGCGCTCGTGTCGGGGTCCTGGGCTGGGGGTTGACTCGCAGAGGCAACGATTGACACAGGGGAAGGAGCAGTGGTGGGACCCGCATGAGGGGAACGGACGGCCTTGGTTCCATAGTGTTTAGCACTCGAATACCTGTGCACGCTGGTGGTGGTTAGGCTGGTAGTGGTGGAACCCCCACTTAAAAATTTGGCATCAACTGGTACAGCTGTCAATATTGAGCTTGAACTAGTGGGGCATGTGTGGTATCGATTCTTCTCAGTTTAAAATCGTATACGCCCCCTATCTTGGGACCATATATTTCATGGATTTTTCGAACACAGAAAAGGAAAAAGAGTTTGCTCTGGCCAGGGGAGTGTCTTTTCTACTGCAGCTAAGGGGACGTGTCCATGCTCTGCCTATCACAGGTCAGGAGGCAATTCAAAGAAGAACCAAAAAAAACATCAGTACAATATCTAATACGTCCCCTATCCGGGTAAATTGTTTGGAGAGAGGGCCTGTAGGCGGGGGGCCGGCTGGGGGGAAGGAGGTTGAGCTGGAAGAGCAAGAGGAGTGCCCCCTGGGCTAGCGTGTGTGGTGGTGACAACAGCCAGAATGGATTTGGAAAAACTGTTGCATCAACCGGTACGGTATCGATTCTTCTGAGTTTAATACCGTATACGGCACCTATCTTGGGACCTTATATTTCATGGATTTTTCGAACACGGAAAATGAAAAAGAGCTTGCTCTGGCCAGGGGAGTGTCTTTTCTACTGCAGCTAAGGGGACGTGTCCATGCTCTGTCTATCACAGGTCAGGAGGCAATTAAAAGAGGAACAAACAAAAATCAGTATAATATCTAATATGTCCCCTATCCGCGTAAATTGTTTGGAGAAAGGGCCTGTAGGTGGGGGGCAGGCTGGGGGGAAGGAGGTTTCACTGGAAGAGCCAGAGGAGTGCCCCCTGGGCTAGCGTGTGTGGTGGTGACAACAGCCGGATGTAGTTAGAATGACGACGCAGGACCCCAACTTAAAAATTTTGCATCAACCGGTACAATTGTCAATTATGAGCTCGATCAAGTGTGGCATGACTTTTTAGATGGATATTGCATCTGGTCACGTACTCCCTGGAACCCCATAGTCACCCCTTCTCTGATGTGCTACCCCAGAACATTCTCTGCCCCAATTCGCAAGACCTTTTGCAGTCTCCGTGTGCTGACAGTGGGGATTTACCAGTGTTGTCTGAGGAGGTGGTGGACAATGGCGAGACACAGGTGTCGGGGGGTGAGTTATTTGTATGGGAAGCAAGTTACAGTGGGGACTCCTTGGGGGGACTTTCTTATGATGGGACAGATTCAACTTGGGTGGATCAGGCACAGGAACAGATCAATTTTTTATTTTTTTTGTGTTTATTTAACTTTTATTTAGCACAAATAACCACAGAGATATTTATTCGTTCTCTTTGCTGCGCAGTCTGGCGTTGGGGTTCGTCACTTTGATGGCGAGTTGCGCCGCTCTCTCCACAATGGTCTTTTGGTTCTTTGAGGAGATGTTGTGGGCGATTTCTGCACAGAAGGACTTGTTGCTCATCAACAGAACCTCAAGCTCCTTGATATTGTGGACCAGGAATTTGCGGAACCCTGTGGGCAGCATGTGTTTGTTCTTCTTGTTGCTACCGTACCCAATGTTGGGCAATATAGATACGCAGGTAATATTATTTTTCACACCTATCCCAAAAAGAAATTTACGCAGTTTGCGCAAATAAAACTGGAAACTGGAACTGGATAGAGGGCCTGTAGGTGGACCTCCGGAAAAATTGTTTGGAGAGAGGGCCTGTAGGTGGACCTCCGGAAAAATAGTTTGGAGAGAGGGCCTGTAGGTGGACCTCCGGAAAAATTGTTTGGAGAGAGGGCCTGTAGGTGAACCTCCGGAAAAATTGTTTGAAGAGAGGGCCTGTAGGGGGCCCTCCTGAAAAATTGTGGTAAAAGAGTGCCAGTTGGACCTCTAAAAAATGGCGTTTTTTTGGTCAGCGTTAGGCAAAGACGACATGGAGGAGGAGGAGTAGAGAAGAGGAATCGGATACATAAGTAATGTTAATCTTTAGCTGCTTTCCCCCGGAGGAGATTTAAATTCCGGTGAAATCCAGGCTTTGTTCATTTTAATAAGCGTCAGCCTGTCAGCGCTGTCAATTGACAGGCGTGTACGCTTATCAGTGATGACGCCACCAGCTGCACTGAATACCCGCTCTGACAGCACGCTAGCAGCAGGGCAGGCCAGCACCTCCAAGGCGTACAGCGCCAGTTCAGGCCACGTGTCCAGCTTTGAAACCAGTAGTTGTATTGAGCAGAGTGATCGGTCCGGACGTTGGTATGGTCAGCTAGGTATTCCCTCACCATCTTTCTGTACAGCTCCCCCCTACTCTGCCTAGACTTGGGACAGGTGACGGTGTCTTGCTGGGGTGACATAAAACTGGCAAAGGCCTTGGAGAGCGTTCCCCTGCCAGTGCTGGACAAGCTGCCTGCTCGGCTCCTCTCCCCTGCTACTTGGCCCACAGAACCATGCCCTCTGCCGCTAGCGGCGTCAGATGGGAAGAATTGTTTCAGCTTGTGCACCAGGGCCTGTTGATATCTATTCACTCTCATACTCCTTTCCTCTGCAGGGATGAGAGTGGAAAGGTTCTGCTTGTACCGTGGGTCCAGGAGAGTGAACACCCAGTAATCGGTGTTTGAAAAAATGCTTCTAACACGAGGGTCACGGGATAGGCAGCCTAACATGAAGTCTGCCATGTGCGCCAGAGTCCCAACACGCAAGAATTCCCTCTCCTCACTGGCCTTTCCTCCTCCTCCTCCTCCAAGTCCTCCTCTTCAGCCCGTACACGCTCAAGAGTTAAGGACTGAGCACTGGTACCCTCTACTGTCTCGCCGACATTCTCCTCCTCTTCCTCCTCATCCTCATCCCCCTCCTCCGATACGCGCTGAGAAACAGACCGGAGGGTGCTCTGGCTATCAAGCGACGTATCTTCCTCCACCATCTCTTGTGACAAGCACAAAGCATCCGACTTGATGCTGAGCAGTGAGTTTTTCCACAGGCAAAGCAGCGGCATGGTGAGGCTGATAATGGCGGCATCGCCGCTGACCATATGTGTTGACTCCTCAAAGTTGCTCAACACCTGGCAGATATCAGACATCCACGTCCACTCCTCATTGTAGACTTGAGGAATCTGACTGACCTGACTACCAGTTCTGGTGGAAGTTGACATCTGGCAGTCTACAATCGCTCTGCGCTGCTGGTAAACTCTGGATAACATGTTTAATGTCGAATTCCATCTCGTGGGCACGTCGCACAACAGTCGGTGAGCGGTCAGTTGTAAGTGGCGCTGCGCTGCCCTGAGAGTGGCAGCATCTGTGGTCGACTTGCGGAAATGCGCACAGAGACGGCGCACCTTGGTGAGCAAATCAGACAGATTGGGGTATGTCTTGAGGAACTGCTGAACTATGAGATTGAACACGTGGGCCAGGCATGGCACATGTGTCAGTCTGCCGAGTTGCAGGGCCGCCACCAGGTTACGCCCGTTGTCACACACAACCATGCCTGGCTTGAGGTTCAGCGGTGCCAGCCACACATCGGTCTGCGCCGTGATGCCCTGTAACAGCTCTTGGGTGGTGTGCCTTTTGTCACCTAAGCTCAGCAGTTTGAGCACCGTCTGCTGGCGCTTACCCACAGCACTGCTGCTGCGCCTAGAGCTACCGACTGAAGGTGCCGTGCCCACGGATGGTAATTCGGTGGAGGAGGAGGACGAGGGGTCGGAGGAGGAGGAGGCATAGTACGTCAGAGACCGTGACCGAGGTAGGCCCCGCAATCCTCGGTGTGGGCAGTACATGAGCGGCCCCAGGGTCCTTCTCGGTCCCAGCCTCCACCAAGTTAACCCAATGTGCCGTCAGTGAGATATAGTGTCCCTGCCCGGCAGCACTTTTCCATGTGTCCGTGGTTAGGTGGACCTTCTCAGAAACAGCTTTGGTCAGGGCACGGATGATGTTCTGTTACACGTGCTGGTGTAGGGCTGGGACGGCACATCGGGAAAAATAGTGGCGGCTGGGGACCGAATACCGAGGGGCAGCCACCGCCATGAGATTGCAAAAGGCCTCGGTCTCTAGCAGCCTATAGGGCAGCATCTCCAGGTTAAGCAATTTGGAGATGTGGACGTTGAGGGATTGGGCATGTGGGTGGGTGGAACTGTATTTCCTCTTGCGCTCCAGCGTCTGCTGTAAAGACAGCTGAACACTGCGCTGGGACACGTTGGTGGACACTGTGGAGGATCGTGGAGGCGAAGGTGTGGTTGTCCGGCGGGAGGTGCTCGTGCCGGGGTCCTGGGCAGGGGGTTGACTAGCAGAGGCAGCGAGTGACGCAGGGGGTTGACTAGCAGAGGCAGCGAGTGACACAGGGGAAGGAGCAGTGGTGTGACCCGCAGGAGGTGGTGAACGGCCTTGGTTCCATTGAGTGGGGTGTTTAGCACTCATATGCCTGCACATGCTGCTGGTGGTTAGGCTAGTAGTGGCGGCACCCCTGCTGATCCTGGTGTGGCACAGGTTGCACACCACAGTCCGTCGGTCATCCTCACTTTCTTTAAAGAACCTCCAGACTTGCGAACATCTAGGCCTCGCCACGGGAGATTCACTACGTGAAACAGTTGCTGCTGATGCACCAGCTCTGGCCCTGCTTCTCCCTCTGGCCACACCACTGCCTCTTACAACCTGTTCTGGTGCAGCACTCGCCTCCGCCTCAGAAGCACTGTCTTCACTTGGCATATCAACCCAGCTTGGGTCAGTCACCTCGTCATCCTCCGATTCCTCAGTCTGCTCCCCCCTCGGACTTCCTGCCCTGACAACAACTTCACCACTGTCTGACAACCGTGTCTCCTCATCGTCCGACACCTCTTTACACACTTCTTCCACTAACTCAACATTGTCATCATCATCATCATCATCATCACCCACAGACTGCGACAGTTGGAAAACTTGTGCATCGGGAACGAGGTCAGCAGCAACCTGAGAAGTGGTTTGTGACTCTGGGAAGGGTCCAGAAAACAGTTCCTCTGAGTATGCTGGATCGCATTCCAAATTTTCCTGGGAGGGGGCAGACTGGGGGGAAGGAGGTTGAGGTGGCGGAGCTAGAGGAGTGCTCCCTTGGGTAACGTGGGTGGACTGCGTGGAAGACTGACTGGTGGACAAATTACTTGAAGCATTGTCCGCAATCCACGACATCACCTGTTCGCACTGTTGTGGTTTCAACAGTCCTCTACCACGTGTCCCTGTAAGTTGAGACATGAAGCTAGGGAGTGTAGCTCTGCGGCGTTCCCCTGCTCCCTCATCAGCAGGTACTGTCTCACCCTGCCCAGGACCACAGCCTCTGCCCCCTGCAGTAATTGAATGCCCACGCCCACGCCCTCGTCCTCGACCCTTAGCCCTGGGGTTCAACATTTTCTGTATATAAGTGTATTATATAAAAAATAAAAAAATAAATGGGCCTGGTGTACTGAAACCCACAAACGTGTTCAGTCTGATTTAATTAAGTGACGTAAAGAAAGTGTCACCTGGACAGAAAATACGGATTGTAGTGAGTGTACTAAACTGTGACAGACAGAATGGTTCCACGCAGCTGTGTGAAATGGATTTGTATCACTGAGCTAAAACAACTAAAAAACTATCGTGCAGAAACTATCGTAGAGCTAACTGACACCCTACTGACGGTGGCTATTTAGACTGCGACCCAGACAAATGTCGCACAGGGATTTTTTTGATCAAGCTATATACGTGACAGGCAGTAAAAGACTTGGTTGTATTAAGTGACGTACAGAAAGTGTCACCTGGACAGAAAATACGGATAGGAGTGAGTGTAATGAACTGTGACAGACAGAATGGTTCCACGCAGCTGTGTGAAATGGATTTGTATCACTGAGCTAAAACAACTAAAAAACTATTTTTTTTATGTATTTTTTTTATATATTTTTTTTGTAGTTTTGTTTTTTTTTGGAACGTGACGTGCAGAAACTATCGTAGAGCTAACTGACACCCTGCTGACGGTGGCTATTTTGACTGCGACCCAGACAAATGTCGCACAGAGATTTTTTTGATCAAGCTATATACGTGACAGGCAGCAAAAGACTTGGTTGTATTAAGTGACGTACAGAAAGTGTCACCTGGACAGAAAATACGGATAGGAGTGAGTGTAATGAACTGTGACACACAGAATGGTTCCACGCAGCTGTGTGAAATGGATTTGTATCACTGAGATATAACATTAAAAAAAAAAGGGGGTTATATATGGCGATAGCTGCACTACTAGTGCCAGCCAGCCAGCCCAGCCAGGAGACAAAAAAAACATTTCTTGTAGCCCTTAGAAGGGCTGTTGGGTTCTTTGTGGGTGATTCCTGCCTAACTGAGAACTAAATGAAGGCCCTAACACTGTCCCTGAAACGCAGCAGCTCTATCCCTAACGACATCCAGACGGCATCTGAGCCGAGCACCATGGCCAGTCACTAGTATATTCCAGGGTCACCTGATCAGGCCAGCCAACCCCTGCTATCGACATGTAAGGGCCCCACGTGATGCTGGGTGTACCGCAGAGTCTCCTGGCTTGTGATTGGCTGAGTTTATAGGCGACAAAAAAGCACGATGCGGAAGTTGCCATTTCCTCGAGTATGGCGAGATACTCGTCCGAGCAGCGAGCACTTACGAGTACCCTAATACTCGAACGAGCACCAAGCTCGGACGAGTATGCTCGCTCATCTCTAGTCATCACTACATAAATGAATAAAATAATAATAATAATAATAAACCTATCTTTTACCCTTAGAGGATCGGGAGATTTACCATTTTTGTTTTTCACTCCCTGCCTTCCCAGAGTAATAACTTTTTTATTTTTTTGTTCACATAGAGCTTATTTTATTTATTTTTTTTAGGACAAGTTGTACCTTCTAATGGCAACATTTACGGTTGCATACAATGTAGTGGGAAATGGGAAAATTCCAAAAGGGGTGTAATTGGGAAAAAATACAGTGCTGACTATGCGGTAAAATTGATTGTTTATTCTCCAGGTCAGTACAATTATAGTTTTTAATACTGAAAAGAAAACTAAAAACATTGAAAAAAATTTTTTTTCATCGCCATATTCCGACTCCTAGAACTTTTTGGTATTGATGTGTACGGAGCTGTGTTGGGTCTCATTTGTTGCAAGGCGATCTGTACTTTTTAGTAATTCCATTTTTGATGTGTGTATTGTGTTTTGATCACGTTTTATACATTTTTATGCAGAGTTGAAGTGACAAAAAAATTGCATTTTTTTTTCTGTTACACCATATGGGATTAATATTGTTATATTTCAATACTATGGGCATTTTTGCACATGGCCATGCCCATGATGTGTATTTTTTTTATTAGTTAAGTATTTTGATTTTGGGGAAACTTTTATAAATATTTTTTATATTTTTAAAAACTTTATAGGCATTGGGCTATTAGTGTAGTGTAAAAGGTTCCCCTATCTCAGCCGAGGAATGCTGTTACGAGAGTAGGAGCTCAATGCTCCCGCTTCCGGCCTGCTCAGATGCCATAGTCAGATTTGCCATCAGCCTCATGGCTTTTTGACCAGTTGGCAGTTTTTGAGAGGGGGTGCATCATTGGACTCGGAAAACTATGATGGTCATTTTGCTGAACTGCCCACCATCTAGGCCACACTGACCTAGCTGTTAGGAGGTGTTTGGAGCAGGGGCATAGTTATAGGGGGTGCAGAGGTAGCAGTCGCTACCGGACCCAGGTGCCTGAGGGGGCCCAAAGACCCTTGTGCCGCATAAGATGACACTGGTATTATAGAAAGTGCATGCTGGTCAAGTTACTCCTCTTGCTGGAGGGAGGGGGTTTGGTCATGAACTTGGCATGGGGGGGGGTGTCATTTCAATTTTTGCCTCAGGCAGCACAAAGGCTGTGTGATCCCCTGCCACTGTGAGAAGAGGGGCCCAAGCTGAACTCACCAGGGCCCATGAGCCTTTAGCTACGCCCCTGGTTGGGAGCAATGGTTACGTGTAGGCACACACAAGGCTAACAGGCTCCAGATGGCCCAGACAGACCACCAGTAGAGAGGACCATTTGATCCGATGAGCAGCTATCACAATTTTGTTGTCCACCATCCATACACAGACGGCACCTTCATTACAAAGCTTTCTCTGTCCAGACCTTTTGCAGGTGCAGATCTTCCAATTGGCATTTTTCAGCAGGATAAGGGCTCATGCACATGGCCATTGCCGTATTGTGCCCCGCAAACAATGGGTCCGCAATTGAACCCTGCATCATGTATCCGGACACATTCACTTGAATAGGTCCTTAATCCAGTAGTCCCGGTTAGGAACAGGGGCACGGAACCCCACAGGAGCACTCTCTGGTTTTATCTGCGCCCCTGCACCACAAAAAAGTAGCTGTGAGCAAATGTGCTGCAAGATAACATACATGACCTGTATAACTCTATGCACAAATTTATCTCATCTTTAACCAGTCTAGGGGCTGTGTCTCATCTTGTATCCAGGTAGATGAGGCTCAAATGGGTACAACAGTCTCCTATCAAAAGTATAGTTTTTCCCCAATAAACATCTCCTTTACCTCTAATATTGTAATCATATATTATCATTACATTTAAACACCGAATGTTTCATTAATTTCCAACAACTCCTTTTTAGTGCGCTAGTTTATTTTTGGCATTGAGTGTAAAACTGTAGCATGACCTCAAAAGCCTCATATTTTCTTAACATGTCAAGTTAGAATGGGTGCAACTGACATTAGTGGGGTTTAGTTTGTGCATCCTATTCCATTCTTCTCATTTTTATATAACTTTCTATTTTTCTAGAGCTCACAAATACACCTAACATCTCCTCTACAAGGCTGGTGGATGGGAAGGAGGTGACTTGGACCTGTACAAGTCCTGGTAGATGCCGGAAGATAACACCACAGATTACATGGGAAGGACCCATGACTGGTATAAGACAGGAGATGTATAATATCACCTATGGAGATGGCATCAGAACCTTCCATTCCAATATCACATTCACCCCAAGGAAGTCACACAATTACACATTATTCTGTAGAGTGACCTTCACAGGAAACCTCTCCACAGTGGAGGAGATAACGCTGAATGTTGAATGTAAGTCAAACTCCTCATGAAATAACATCTTCTTTATCACACATGCAGGGATGGAATTTAAGAATGTTTCTGATAGAGATTAACACATTCCTTGAAATTTGTTTCAAGTCTGATTCGCCGAATCTGTCAAAAAATGTTTACAATTTTTTGCTCTCTCCCCCCTCCTTTTTAAGCTATTTCATGCAATGACAGCAAAAGAAAATAATATTAGAATGACACTGACATGCATAGCTAAAAAAAAAAAAAACATTTTTGGTGAAATAATGTTGGCTATATATTGTCCAGCAAGACTGAGGACATGTCATCAGTTTCCAAAAGGCAACAGAGTCCACTAAATGTTATGGCAGCGACTGCACCACAGTAACTTGACCAGTTAGGAGTTAAGGTTGCATATCATCAGACTGATGAGCTCATAAAGTTGTTTCTTGGTCACACATTCCCTTATTGATGGCTGAGGACACGGCGGAGAAGGAGAATGAGCATTTTGTGGGTGAGAAGCAGTAACTGATGACTACAATGACAAGGATACTGTACTGCATGTGGATATGGCCTAACTGCTGCAAAAGCAGCTGAGATAAGCACAATCTTGTTGCACTAGCTGGTGGCCAGTTGTATTTTCCCACTGGATTTGATGATGCTGTTTCATCTGTTGCAATAGAGCCATGGTGCCTTTGTGTTTTAATGCCCACAGCCTTTTTTAATCCTGCAGATCTTGCTAAAGGCAATGCTTCCACAGCTGTGCAACCAGAGATACATAGAGGCATCAACAGTTCCTGAGCTGACCATAATACAAGCATATACTGCATGGTCCTGGCAGTTTTGATTGTATGTTGCCTTGCCTCTTTATTGCCACTGGGGCCACCACCTTCCTCCTCCGATGTCACATGCTTCTCAGCACCATGATCTGTCTCCTAGGTCCTGTCAAAGAAATAATCTTTGTCATACTTCTCACTCTCCTTGACAATTTTATCAGACTGTGATAAGTCATCGTGGGCTCCTTGGATGCACTCCTGATTCCCTCCACTGTATTTGCCCCTACTGCCATTACCCTTACTGCCACCACCATGGCTACAAGTGCCCATACCACCAAAAACCATACAGCTATGCTTGAGGTACCCCACCTAACTTTCTCCTCATGGCAGTCCATATGCTGACTGTTCTCAAACAATTTATCAACAGGGAGACTATCTCAAGTATCTTCCATAGCACATGGGGTTTTATTGCGCTTACTTAGAGAAAAAAAAGGCATCCCACTAGAAGAGGGTGGTGAAGACAGAGGGGATGCAATTGAAAGACTTCTTTGGGGCTGCAAAGAGAAGGAACAGGAAGAATGCTGCTACCCTTGACAACAAGGCATGGTGTCAGACTCAGCAGTGACCTCCACATCATCCTGTTGCAACTGAGAAGAGGAGTGACCTAACCAGTCCACAGTCACATCACCTTTGTCCTCAATAAAAATCTGGTAACTAATCAGAAGTCAAGGAGAACAGTGCCCAGCTTCTCCCCCTACTACTACGACTGTCAGGATGGCTTGTGCTGCTACTCCTGTTTGCACTACTACAGCCACCCACATTTTGACATTCGGGCATGGGCGTTTTGATTTCCACTCTTCTGTTTACCAGGCACAAAGATTTGGTTCAAAGATTATATATATATAGACAAGAGATAAGCAAATTTCTCAAAAATTTGATTTGAACGGTTCACTGAATTATCCAAAAAGATTTGTTTCTATTTGAAATTATTTGTGATGAATGGCGTTAAAAAACAGTTATTTCCTGCAGAAACATGCATAGGCATTTATTGGTGTTACTTACCCAAGCAGTGTTAAACTGATACTTACATATTGGATGATATACTGTATTATTTTTGTAGTATACGGTAATGATGGAACTGTGTAACATTAATTAGGCCACTGTGTACTTACTTCTTTTTTGGGTGCTACATTTTAACACTGGTTTAGTTATTTGTATTAGTGTTGAGCGTGCATGCTCCTCGCGGAACTCGCTGTTCGGTCGAGCATGCCTATGCTCGGGTCCGCTTTGTGTTCGGCCGAACACCGTGTGTGCTCGAGTGCAATGCTCGAGTATGCTAATGCGTACAAATTCAGTTAATTAGCGTACCTTAATGAGTGAAAGAGGAGAATTTGCGATTCTGACCTTTTCCTATGAACCCGACACCCTCCCCTCATCCGAGCAGGGGGTGCCTGCTCTTCTCCTATTGACTTACATTGTGCTCGGGTGCTCTGTAGAGCACTCGAGCATCACCAAGTGTTCTACCAGAGCAACCGAGCACACAAGCACTTTGGTGCTCGATCAACACTGATTTATATATTCAGTACACTATATAACTGCACACCATATGTCGCTATCTGTTCTTTTCAAGATAATAGTCCTAAAGATGACTAGTTCTAAATGAAGCATAATTTGAGAAAGTGAAAGAGTCATCAATATCTCATCGGTGGAGGTCTGAGTTCTGGCACCCGAAGTGAACGCAGTACTCCGGTGAGCGCTGTGGCCTCTTTCTTGGCCAGGGACATAATATTCATCGGTCTACAGGCAGCTCAGTCCCTTTCTGGTGAATTGTCGTGAGCTGCAATACCAAGCACAGTCACTATACAATGTGCTTTGCTGTGCTTGGTAAGATGTGAGGAGGCCGCAGCAATCACTGGAGTGCCACAGCCTCTTTAAACAGCTGACTGCCTGGATCAGACTCCAACCAATAAGATATTGATGACATATCCTGAGGACGGGTCATCAATATTGTACTCCTTGTAAACCCCTTTCAAGCAGATCTAACAGTTTTCCTGACATGTACAAACCTCTTACTCCTTAACCTTTTTCCTTAAAGGGGTTGTCTGTGTTCAGCGCTTGACTGGGACCCCGGATATATACCCATTTTCACCCAGGCAGCCGCCCCAAATATGAGCATCAGAGCATTTCATGTCCCAACCCACTCCTTTGCCCTGTGCTGAATCATGTAGGGCGAAGGCTTTTTTTTTTGGAGTTAAGGAGACGCCCCGGGCTCTCCATGGGTAAAGCTAGGAGGGGGCTTCCTCCTAGCAGTGTTCCTGGTGACATCACCGGCACTAATGGGCGGGCTTTATTGCTGCCCTGAAAAAACACTCCAATTCCCCACCTTCCGGCGGGATACACACTTATTGCCCACGCAATGTTAATTTAAAATATATCCAATTTATTAAATATACTCTTATATAAAACATCACTTATAGCAAAATGCATTTAGGAAAATAGCCATATACAGGTACAATAGCCCGAACATGTGGATAAGGAACCACGGGTCCCCTACATCCAAACCAAAATCCACTTGCAGTCCAGAGTAGATAATGTATAATATAAATATGAATGATCCCAGTGAGAGATATATACAATAATTAAAGTCAAAAAACCCACTGAAGGATCTGCTCCATAGTACTGCCCATAACAAGAACCATGTGCTAATATAAATCAATCATAAAGATCTTACCCATAACTGCAATGTGGACAGAAGGATGATGTGAAGGGATCCCGCTAGAGAAACACCCTCGACGCGCGTTTCACCCCTAAGGCTTCGTCAGGAGGTATCTTATTGAGTATCAGGGGCCCTTATATACCACTGTTTGGCGCCACAGGGCTTCAAAAAATGAGGCGGTATTATAGCGCATCACCACGGGTGATGCGTATCACGTCACTCCGGCGGCGCCGCTGATGGCGTCAGAGGAGGGAGCGAGCCACGTGACCCGCGACTCGGTCCGTCCCCCAAAGCCAAATCGCAGCGTCCCCGCATGACGCGCCACGCAGCGCAACCCGGCGATGCGCTCCGCCTATGGTTGCCCAGTTACCAACCCAAACAGGAAGTGGGGGACATTCGTTATTACTATTGTACTAAGGACATCTATATATAGCGATCGCAATACATAAATACTTATAGAGTACCGCCATACTTCACCATGAATATACATATATACAAATATATAAAAATATATAAAAAAATATATAAAAATGACTGGGCAATTCATCAAATCATGCATAAAAACTAATTCCATATATGTATAATAGTGCAAACCAGTGTAATACACCAAACTCCCCGTGTCATGAAATATACAATAAAAAATATAAATAAAAAAAAAATAATTTTTTTTTTGCTGCCCTGGTCTGTAAAATGACTAGGGCACCGCTAAAGCCAACCCATCAGTGCAGGTGATGTCACCGGGAAGACTGCTAGGAGGAAGACTCTGCCTATCGGTGTAAAAACTATAAACAAACATGAAATGCTCTGATGTACACATCATGGGGGCTGCCTGGGTGAAAACAGGGATATGTGAAGGTCCAGAGCTTTAACTCCAGAGACGTGTGGAGCGCAATAAAAACAACACACACGTCTGACGTATGCCTCTAATACAAGGAAATGAGTTGTGCAGCAATGTTATAGTCTAAACATCCTACTGACCTGTATTCTATAAAGAGCAGCAGATTATGTCAGATGCATTAGTATAAAGTTTCCCGACATTTTTGTGTAAAATATTTTGTTTGTTTTTTTGTCAGATCCTCCGTCTATGAATATCACCCTAGAAGGTAAGTAATTGCTGTAAGATTGTAAACAGAGATGAGAGAACTTCTCAAAAATTTGATTTGGCTGCTTCGCTGATTTTTACAAAAAAAATCACTTTGTCACAAAGCACATTTTTTAAAAATGTATTTATTTTATGCACTTATATAGCGCTGACATATTCCGCAGAGCTTTACGGACATTAGCACCAAGCTGTCCCCAATGGGGCTCACAATCTCAGTTCCCTATCAGTAGAGAACATGTAAACTCCATGCAGATGTTGTGCTTGGTCAGATGTGAACTTAGGACCCCAGTGCTAATCACTGAGCCACCGTGCATTTCTTGGTAAATAGCGAGTGCAATGACAGGGAATGGCGATTGTGCCCCCTCCCCCCCCAATAATTGAACCCAGTAGATGCCGCGTTCATCGCTGATCACGGCACCTGAGGTCACTATTAAGACCTTTCATATTAAATCGTACTTACCTTCACTTTACCATTTCAGCGCGAAGAGGCCGTCGCAGCCATCTTGCTTGAAGAATCAGCGCTAAATTTTGCGCGGTACGTGATGTCATCACTTAGGCCAGTGTGGTCATACATCACTGCACAAGAGATTTTGAGCGGGATTTTCAAGTAAGATGGCCGTGGCAGGCTTATCACGCTCAAATCAAAAAGGTGAGTATAATTTTTTTTTTCAATGCCATTTCAGGGAACCACCACCATGAAGCACAAGGAAATTCGGCTTCAGGGTGAATCTAAATTTTCATGAAATTCGGATCTAAGTCCACTTTGTGAACTTCGATTCGCTCAACAGTAATTATAAAGAGTCAATTAATGAGCAATACAGAAGGGAGGACAGCCTGGTTGCCACCAAGATTTTGTTAAGAGGAAGAAGAGACAAAGACTAAAAAATATTCTTTAGACTGGAAAGTATAGAACACTGTATCTTTCTCCATGGTGTAATATTTTTTCTAAAGGGTAATACAACTTAGATATAGATAGATAGATAGATAGATAGATAGATAGATAGATAGATAGATAGATAGATAATTCCATCTATGATTTCATACCTCTCTCTCTTAGGTGCAGATACTGATGACATCACTGCTGTGAATGTGACGGACGGGGATTCTATAACTATGAAGTGCATTGTAGACAGTAACCCGGAGGCTAACATTACTTGGTATAAAGAAGACATGGAGGTTCACAGGACTGTCACCCTTACACTCATCAACATTACCCCGAGAGATGCTGGGAGATATCGATGTTCTGCAGAGAATGAACATGGGGCCGCAAACAGGACGGTAGATATAATACATAACAGTAAGTATAAAACATCCATATTGCATGTGATGTGACCTCTTCATTTTGTAGAAGCAGAAATAGCAAAGCTGAATTTGCCATTTAAAGTAAAAATGTATTGAGATGTAAACCGGTGTGATGCTTGGTTATTTAATCCGAGATAAAAATGTACAATATACCCTCTCAATGAGAGGTTTAACAGTTTTTCAAGAAAAAAAATGCTACCTAATTATTATAATTAACATGAACAAAACCAAGAAAACCACAACAAGAATGCACATCCCAAATAGCTAAAATGAAATGCCAGTTTTATTAATCAGAAACGAAAACACATTAAAAATTGTAAAGAATAAACAGAGTGCCGGAAATAATAAAGGCAAGAACAGACACAAAACTCCCCAAGTCCTAAATCAGGACAGAGAATACAAGAATAAGTAAGGACTCGTTCACATCACCGTTCAGCCCTTCCGTTCTTCTGCTCCGTTATAGGAGGAGATTAACGGAAAGGACAGATTCGGGACATAATTGAGCTGAACGGAGCCTAAGGGACCCCGTAGACTATAATGGGGTCCGTTAGGTTTCCGCTCAGAAGATGATTTTTGAAGCGGAGACAAAAGTTGTGCATGTAGGACTTTTGTCTCCGCTTCAAAAACTCTTCCTCTGAGGGGAACCTAACGGACTCCATTATAGACTATGGGGTCCCTTAGGCTCCGTTCAGCTCAATTATGTCCAGAATACGTCCTTTCCGTTCTCCTGCTCCTATAACAGAGCAGGAGAATAGAAGGGCTGAACGGTGATGTGAACGAGCCCTAAGACAAAAACAATCAGAGATAATGTGACATCCATCAATGAAGCTATAACTGTAGATAAAGTTATTCCCAGACTAAAGAGTGAGCATTATGAAAAGACTGACCCACGCATATCGCCGGGAACACCCAGGTTCTTCAGGGGTAAAGGACCGTGTTTAATGTTTCACTATAAATACCCTAATCAATAAATGTATGAATGATTAGAATATAATGACTTTTGTAGGCATATTAGGACAGGGAGAGATGTGAATGGTCGCTGCGTCCCAGAAAAAATCAAAGCGCCTGCGCAAGACGGCCACATGGCCGGACGTATATATCGTTCCAAATACAGGAAACTTATGGCCGCCAAAACAGATCAAAGCGCCTGCTCGAAATGGCCACATGGCCAAAGATATATGCATTTCGAATACAGGAAACAAATGGCCGCCAAAGCGGAAAGACATGCATTCCAAATGCGGAGCGCGTATGTGTTCCAAGTGTGCACACAGTATCACAAATAAAATGATAATAACTCAATCCTTAAACAACTATAGTTTCTAATATATAATTTCAAAGGAAAAAAAGTGAATATATAGGATTGCGCAGATTATTCTGGTTATTATCACACATAAAATATTCAACTGAACAGTCAAAAATGTGTACACACGCCCTACCATAGAGCAACATTGATTATGACTGACTGATTATAAGAGTGTCACATGTAAAACATAATCCCAATAAATTAAAAAACAACATGATCAGCAAGTATAATTATAAGTATATAAGTAGGGATGAGCGAACTTTTGGGAAAGTTTGTAACGAATCTGGTTCGTTACGGTTCGGTTCGCTCATCCCTATATATAAGTATAATTCATAATCCAAAAGTAAATAAATAAATCCCTAAATCACATACATGATAGAAAGATAAAATTACAAAATGCATTGACGGCATATAATTAAAGGGAACCTGTCATCACCTTTATGCTGCACATACTAACGGCAGAATAAAATAGAGACAGGTGAGTTGATTTCAGCGATCTGTCATTTATGAGTTAAATATAAGTGGTTGTCAAGAACAAACATCACAAACATTGCAGACTGGGCCTGGAAAAGAGTCATGGCCACCTGAGAAGAGTCCTGGTTATTCATGAATTCCTGCTCTCCCTGCCCACCTGCTGATGACTGACCGTCTTCTACCTAGTTTTCTCCCTTTCTCTCTAGGAGAGAACTGCCAGTCATCAGCAGATGGGCGGGCAGGAGATTATAAATAACCAGGACTCTTCTCAGGTAGATTTGACTATTTTCAAGGCCTGAGCCACAATGATTATGATGCTGGTTCTCGGCAACTGCTTACATTTAGCTCATGAGTGACACACTGCTGAAATCATCATTTCTGTCACTATTTTATACTGCCATTAGTGAGGTCAGCATAAAGTTGATCACAGGTTGCCTTTAACACATATAAATATATAATACAGAAACTAAATAAATAATACATAAACTAAAAATTAAAGACAAAGACTATCCAAAAAAATATATATTGTGGTAAAGTGTATGGTAAAGTCCTGGAAGGGGTGTATATACCACCCAGGGTCCTCAACTGGGTGAGGTAAATAAAATTCAGGAAGATGGTGTGGCTTTAGCAAGGCATAGTTGCTGGAGCTACAGTATTGTTAAAATTAAAGGGGTGGATTTTATTTGGATTGGGAAGGTAGGTTTGGCAGTGGGACCTCCCCAATCCACCCCTATTCCAGGGCATGTTTTTCCCCTAGCCTGAGGAGATCACAGGTAAGGCCGGCTTAATAGGTGAGGTAGAGACATATTTGTATTAGCTACAGCCCAGACGGGCAGGAGTTTATTTTGTTTGATTTATGTTTTGGTTGCTGGAACCTCACCTAACCCAGTGAGTTGTAATTGGGTGTACCTGTATTTGGCATAAAGTAAAGCATCGATTGGACTCTAATCCTGTTGTCTGAAAAGTATTCTGTCATCGCCGCCCTGCTGGTGAGAGCGACCCCTTACACTATATATAAAATTACAGTACTTAAAGAATAAATGGATCAGTGCAGATACATTACTTGTATAATAAAAAGTGTAATCCAAGTAAATTCATCACAGATGCAAAAATTTATAATGTATACTAAAAGGTATTTATAAACGCAGGGCAGACTAGAGCCTGGACGCCGGGAATATATATAAATCAAATGTAGACAAGGAGGGGTGACCAACAAGAACAATGTAGAAAGTGGGAACCACTGGATGCTCCACTTGAAGAAAATTTAACACCCTCCTAGAAATTATGCTATTTGAAATGCTGACTGTAGAAGCCTATGCAGTTTGCCTTTAAAGATCAAAGTTGGATCTACAGATAAAAGAGTATAGAAGTGACGATTATCAAGTTGCCTTTTGACCTCTTTCAAATAAAGATTAGTGTCCCAAAGGACAACATTGACTAAGTTAGGTCTAAATTTTCTTATTTCCCGTACCATAGCCTGAAAAAAAAAGGTTAATGTTAGGAAAAAGACTCAAAGTGGGAGTAATAGTAGAAAGTTTATGTGATGTGAAGAGTCTCCTACCTGTATCCAATTCATTTTCTTTCATAAGATCTATGAAATCCAAAAAGACTCCCCTTTCATCATCAGAAAGTTGGTGTAAGATGGATGGCTGGTCATAAAGTAATTTGAAACAAAGCTGTTTGGAAAATTAATAAACATCTTTCACAAACTCAAATGTATCTAAAATATTCATAGGTGAAAATTATAAACCTTTTTCCAAAACTGACTGTTCAATTCAGGAAAGTGGATATGAAGAGAGGTTGATAATCTTGATAAAATCTTCCTTGTCCCCCATATTAAGATGTTGAGTATCTATTGTTGTTGGAATAGCTTCTTTTGGAATGGAGGATAATAATTGTTCCCAGTTTGAAAGCCTAGTGCTCTTTTTGGAGGATTTAAGTAGTACTCACCTGACTTGCCATCGTCGCTTGTTTTGGATAAAAACAAATCATCACTTGTATTATTTGTGGGATGCTTAGGCACATCATTTGATGTCACATTATTAGCTTTTCTCCTTGGTGTCACATCATCAGCTCGCCCCCTTCTAAACCCACAAACATTTCCAGTATGTTTCCATTTAAATGCCTGTTTCCGATCAAAATCCAATTGATCCCTATTGAACTTAGATCTATTACCAGTCATTATTTCCTTCTCCAAGGTGGGTTGTAATAATCTAATGTTAAAGGCTGTATCAAAAGTATTCAATGTGTCCTCCATTTCCATAATCCGAATCTTGGTATCATTAATAGAGATGAGCGAGTAGTGAAATATTCGAAAGTTCGAAATTCGATTCGAATAGACCGCGAAATTCGACTATTCGACCGAATATCGAATCCCATTAAAGTCTATGGGAAAAAAATGCTCGCCACTTGGAAATCTCAATTCGACCACTTGGAGGTCACCAAGTCCACCCTGAAACCTCAGAAAAGGATGCCAACACTGCTGGAATGCAACTGGGACAGCAGGGGAAGCATGTCTGGGTGCATATAACGTGCCCAAGTAGCACTATTACGCCACTATCACAGCCTCTCAACAAAACACTCCAAAGACAATCTAACCTCTCTGTAAAGTGAGACCATACAAGAAAACCTTCTTTCCTCTACATTGCCATGGACCCCAAGCCAAACTAGACAAAAAAGAAGATGAAATTCTGCACCCCTTAAAATCACCGTTGCCTATGACAACCACAGATGGCATAGGCAAGGGGGAAAGCAAATAGACCCCACCCCTAATTGTCATTGTGTGTGTGTGTGTGTGTGAAATGTGGTCAGACCATGTCTTCTTTAAAATGTAAAAACAACTCAAACACATGCAGAAGCCTTAAAATGCCAAATTGTTGGCGCTAGAGATGTCAGTGACCCGACCTGGCCCAGTGTCATGTCTAGCAGGTAAAGCAGTGGGGATGTTGAGGGATGCGTAGGACCGCAAAGGCAGGAAGAGGCCGTGGGCTGGCCAGAGGCTCATGGAAAATTTTGTGGAGGCCCAAGAGGTGAGACTGTTAAAAATTATGTGGAGGCCCAAGAGGTGAGACCTGTTAAAAATTATGTGGAGGCCCAAGAGGTGAGACCTCTTAAAGATTTTGCGAGGTGAGGCCCAAGAGGTGAGACCTCTTAAAAATTATGTGGAGGCCCAAGAGGTGAGACCTCTTAAAGATTTTTGGAGGCCCAAGAGGTGACACCTCTTAAAATTATGTGGAGGCCCAAGAGGTGAGACCTTTTAAAGATTATTGTGGAGGCCCAAGAGAGGGGAGGCCCAAAGTGAGACTCTTAAAAATTTTGTGGAGGCCCAAGAGGTGAGACCTCTTAAAAATTATGTGGAGGCCCAAGAGGTGAGACCTGTTAAAAATTATGTGGAGGCCCAAGAGGTGAGACCTCTTAAAGATTTTTGTGGAGGCCCAAGAGGGAAAGAGGTGAGACCTCTTAAAATTTAGGCCCAAGAGGTGAGACTTTAAAGTGTGAGGCCCAAGAGGTGAGACCTGTTAAAAATTGTGGAGGCCCAAGAGGTGAGACCTGTTAAAAATTATGTGGAGGCCCAAGAGTGAGACCTTAAAGATTTTGCCCAAGAGGTGAGACCTCTTAAAAATTATGTGGAGGCCCAAGAGGTGAGACCTCTTAAAGATTTTGTGGAGGCCCAAGAGGTGAGACCTCTTAAAAATTATGTGGAGGCCCAAGAGGTGAGACCTGTTAAAATTTTTGTGGAGGCCAAGAGGTGAGACGTGTTTAAAATTATGTGGAGGCCCAAGAGGTGAGACTTTAAAATTTGTGGAGGCCAAGAGGTGGAGACCTCTTAAAAATTATGTGGAGGCCCAAGAGGTGAGACCTGTTAAAAAATTATGTGGAGGCCCAAGAGGTGAGACCTGTTAAAAATTATGTGGAGGCCCAAGAGGTGAGACTCTTAAAAATTATGTGGAGGCCCAAAGAGGTGAGACCTCTTAAAAATTTTGTGGAGGCCCAAGAGGTGAGACCTGTTAAAAATTTTGTGGAGGCCCAAGAGGTGAGACCTGTTAAAGAATTTTGTGGAGGCCAAGAGGTGAGACCTCTTAAAAATTTATGTGGAGGCCAAGAGGTGAGACCTGTTAAAATTATTGTGGAGGCCCAAGAGGTGAGACCTGTTAAATTTTGTGGAGGCCCAAGAGGTGAGTTAAATTATGTGGAGGCCCAAGAGAGACCTGTTAAAAATTATGAGGCCTGAGACTCTTAAAAATTTTGTGGAGGCCCAAGAGTGAGACCTGTTAAAAATTTTGTGGAGGCCCAAGAGGTGAGACCTTTAAAGATTTTGTGGAGGCCCAAGAGGTGAGACCTCTTAAAAAATTATGTGGAGGCCCAAGAGGTGAGACCTCTTAAAAATTTTGTGGAGGCCAAGAGGTGAGACCTCTTAAAATTTTGTGGAGGCCCAAGAGGTGAGACCTTTAAAGATTTTGTGGAGGCCCAAGAGGTGAGACCTCTTAAAAATTATGTGGAGGCCCAAGAGGTGAGACCTCTTAAAGATTTTGTGGAGGCCCAAGAGGTGAGACCTGTTAAAAATTATGTGGAGGCCAAAAGAGGTGAGACCTCTTAAAGATTTTGTGGAGGCCCAAGAGGTGAGACCTCTTAAAAAATTATGTGGAGGCCCAAGAGGTGAGACCTCTTAAAGATTTTGTGGAGGCCCAAGAGGTGAGACCCTTAAAAATTATGTGGAGGCCCAAGAGGTGAGACCTGTTAAAATTATGTGGAGGCCCAAGAGGTGAGACCTGTTTAAAATTTTGTGGAGGCCCAAGAGGTGAGACCTGTTAAAAATTATGTGGAGGCCCAAGAGGTGAGACCTCTTAAACATTTTGTGGAGGCCCAAGAGGTGAGACCTTTAAAATTTTGGAGGCCCAAGAGGTGAGACCTGTTAAAAATTATGTGGAGGCCCAAGAGGTGAGACCTTTAAAATTTTGTGGAGGCCCAAGAGGTGAGACCTCTTAAACATTTTGTGGAGGCCCAAGAGGTGAGACCTCTTAAAAAATTATGTGGAGGCCCAAGAGGTGAGACCTGTTAAAAATTATGTGGAGGCCCAAGAGGTGAGACCTGTTAAAAATTTTGTGGAGGCCCAAGAGGTGAGACCTGTTAAAAATTATGTGGAGGCCCAAGAGGTGAGACCTGTTTAAAATTTTGTGGAGGCCCAAGAGGTGAGACCTGTTAAAATTATGTGGAGGCCCAAGAGGTGAGACCTCTTAAAATTTTGTGGAGGCCCAAAGAGGTGAGACCTCTTAAAAATTATGTGGAGGCCCAAGAGGTGAGACCTCTTAAAAATTATGTGGAGGCCCAAGAGGTGAGACCTGTTAAAAATTTTGTGGAGGCCCAAGAGGTGAGACCTGTTAAAATTATGTGGAGGCCAAGAGGTGAGACCTGTTAAAAAATTATGTGGAGGCCCAAGAGGTGAGACCTGTTAAAAATTATGTGGAGGCCCAAGAGGTGAGACCTCTTAAACATTTTGTGGAGGCCCAAGAGGTGAGACCTCTTAAAAAATTATGTGGAGGCCAAGAGGTGAGACCTCTTAAATTTTGTGGAGGCCCAAGAGGTGAGACCTGTTAAAAATTATGTGGAGGCCCAAGAGGTGAGACCTTTAAATTTTTGTGGAGGCCCAAGAGGTGAGACCTCTTAAAAATTATGTGGAGGCCCAAGAGGTGAGACCTCTTAAAATTTTGTGGAGGCCCAAGAGGTGAGACCTTTAAAATTATGTGGAGGCCCAAGAGGTGAGACCTTTTAAAATTTATGTGGAGGCCCAAGAGGTGAGACCTGTTAAAAAATTATGTGGAGGCCCAAGAGGTGAGACCTTTAAAAATTATGTGGAGGCCCAAGAGGTGACCTGTTAAAATTATGTGGAGGCCTGTTAAACCCAAGGTGAGACCTTAAACATTTTGTGGAGGCCAAGAGGTGAGACCTCTTAAAATTATGTGGAGCCCAAGAGGTGAGACCTCTTAAAAATTATTGTGAGGCCCAAGAGGTGAGACCTGTTAAAATTATGTGGAGGCCCAAGAGGTGAGACCTGTTAAAAATTTTGTGGAGGCCCAAGAGGTGAGACCTCTTAAAAATTATGTGGAGGCCCAAGAGGTGAGACCTCTTAAAAATTATGTGGAGGCCCAAGAGGTGAGACCTCTTAAAATTTTGTGGAGGCCCAAGAGGTGAGACAAAATTTGAGAGGTGAGACCTCTTAAAATTATGTGGGCCCAAGAGGTGTGGAGGCCAAGAGGTGAGACTCTTAAAAATTATGTGGAGGCCCAAGAGGTGAGACCTCTTAAAGATTTTGTGGAGGCCCAAGAGGTGAGACCTCTTAAAAATTATGTGGAGGCCCAAGAGGTGAGACCTGTTAAAAATTATGTGGAGGCCCAAGAGGTGAGACCTCTTAAACATTTTGTGGAGGCCCAAGAGGTGAGACCTCTTAAAAATTTATGTGGAGGCCCAAGAGGTGAGACCTGTTAAAAATTTTGTGGAGGCCCAAGAGGTGAGACCTGTTTAAAAATTATGTGGAGGCCCAAGAGGTGAGACCTCTTAAAATTTGTGTGAGGCCCAAGAGGTGAGACCTGTTAAAAATTTTGTGGAGGCCCAAGAGGTGAGACCTCTTAAAATTATTGTGGAGGCCCAAGAGGTGAGACCTCTTAAAAATTTTGTGGAGGCCCAAGAGGTGAGACCTCTTAAAATTTGTGGAGGCCCAAGAGGTGAGACCTCTTAAAGATTTTGTGGAGGCCCAAGAGGTGAGACCTCTTAAAAATTATGTGGAGGCCCAAGAGGTGAGACCTCTTAAAATTATTGTGGAGGCCCAAAGAGGTGAGACCTCTTAAAAATTATGTGGAGGCCCAAGAGGTGAGACCTGTTAAAAATTATGTGGAGGCCCAAGAGGTGAGACCTCTTAAAAATTTTGTGGAGGCCCAAGAGGTGAGACCTCTTAAAAATTATGTGGAGGCCCAAGAGGTTGAGACCTGTTAAAAATTATGTGGAGGCCCAAGAGGTGAGACCTCTTAAACATTTTGTGGAGGCCCAAGAGGTGAGACCTCTTAAAAATTTTGTGGAGGCCCAAGAGGTGAGACCTGTTAAAATTATGTGGAGGCCCAAGAGGTGAGACCTCTTAAAAATTATGTGGAGGCCCAAGAGGTGAGACCTGTTAAAAATTATGTGGAGGCCCAAGAGGTGAGACCTCTTAAAAATTTTGTGTGGAGGCCCAAGAGGTGAGACCTCTTAAAAATTATGTGGAGGCCCAAGAGGTGAGACCTCTTAAACATTTTGTGGAGGCCCAAGAGGTGAGACCTCTTAAAAATTATGTGGGAGGCCCAAGAGGTGAGACCTCTTAAAATTTTGTGGAGGCCAAGAGGTGAGACCTCTTAAAATTATGTGGAGGCCCAAGAGGTGAGACCTCTTAAAATTTTGTGGAGGCCCAAGAGGTGAGACCTCTTAAAGTGGAGGCCCAAGAGGTGAGACCTGTTAAAAATTATGTGGAGGCCCAAGAGGTGAGACCTCTTAAAATTTTGTGGAGGCCCAAGAGGTGAGACCTCTTAAAATTATGTGGAGGCCCAAGAGGTGAGACCTCTTTTAAACATTTTGTGGAGGCCCAAGAGGTGAGACCTCTTAAAAATTATGTGGAGGCCCAAAGAGGTGAGACCTGTTAAAAATTATGTGGAGGCCCAAGAGGTGAGACCTGTTAAAAATTATGTGGAGGCCCAAGAGGTGAGACCTCTTAAAAATTATGTGGAGGCCCAAGAGGTGAGACCTCTTAAACATTTTGTGGAGGCCAAGTGTGAGTGGAGGCCCACCAACCTTAAAAATTATGTGGAGGCCCAAGAGGTGAGACTCTTAAAATTTTGTGAGGCCCAAGAGGTGAGACCTTTTAAAATTATGTGGAGCCCCAAGAGGTGAGACCTCTTAAAATTTTGTGGAGGCCCAAGAGGTGAGACCTGTTAAAAATTATGTGGAGGCCAGAGGTGAGACCTGTTAAAATTTTGTGGAGGCCCAAGAGGTGAGACCTTGAAAATTTGTGGGCCCAAGAGGTGAGACCTCTTAAATGTGGAGGCCCAAGAGGTGAGACCTCTTAAAAATTATGTGGAGGCCCAAGAGAGGTGAGACCTCTTAAAATTTTGTGGAGGCCCAAGAGGTGAGACCTCTTAAAAATTATGTGGAGGCCCAAGAGGTGAGAGTGCCAAGAGGTTAAAAATTATGTGGAGGCCCAAGAGGTGAGACTCTTAAAAATTTTGTGGAGGCCAAGAGGTGAGACCTGTTAAAAATTATGTGGAGGCCCAAGAGGTGAGACCTCTTAAAGATTTTGTGGAGGCCCAAGAGGTGAGACCTCTTAAAATTTTGTGGAGGCCCAAGAGGTGAGACCTGTTAAAAATTTGTGGAGGCCCAAGAGGTGAGACCTCTTAAAATTTTGTGGAGGCCCAAGAGGTGAGACCTCTTAAAATTATTGTGGAGGCCCAAGAGGTGAGACCTCTGTAAACATTTTGTGGAGCCCAAGAGGTGAGACCTCTTAAAAATTATGTGGAGGCCCAAGAGGTGAGACCTCTTAAAAATTTTGTGGAGGCCCAAGAGGTGAGACCTCTTAAAAATTATGTGGAGGCCCAAGAGGTGAGACCT
>ONZH01013613.1:0-53044 GCA_900303285.1 Rhinella marina
CCATCACTACGGTCTAGTGGGAGCGAGCTGCAGTCGCAGGGCCTGGAAGAGCTCCAGTCGCTCACCCTTGTCAGGGGAAGCGTACACGTTGATGAGCCTAACGGCTCTCCCGCCCAGGAACCGTCTACGACAAGAAGTCTGCCGCAGACGAGCTCCTGGATGGAGTCAAGTGTAAAGGTGCTTCCCCTGAGGAGGATGGCCACCCCAGCCGACTTACAGTCGCCCCCACCGGACCAGTAGGACGGACCATGGGACCACAATCTGGCCAGATGGTTGTGAGACCTAGAGGGGGCAGTGCACACTCCTGCAACATGAAGACGTCGGCAACCTGAGAGAAAGAAAAGCTAGCACCGTCTGGCACCTAGACCTATCCCTAATGCTCCTGACATTAATGGAAAAAAGGTTAAAGTTTGCCATCATGGAGGAGAAAGAAACAGGTTAGCGGAAACGATACAGCTTAGTTACCACCCCGGTCGTCCGTCGGCTTCTCTTCGTCTTGCGTGCCGTCTATGGGTTGCCCCAAAAACAGCAGGCACTGTGCTTCCAGTTCCTGGAGGGCGTTGGTCTGGACGACTTGAAAGTCCTGCAGCTCTTCGCCCTCGATGATGGTCTCCAGCTCTTTCACGATGTGGTCCATTTCTTCTGCGTCGGGCAGGGGGTCTTCCTCCACCTCGATCATCTTCTTCTTGGAGTGGTCAGCGACGGGGCTGTCCCTCTCCTTCCTTTTTCTTGGCTGGACACCTGGGGAGACAAGAGGGGGAAAGTCCTCCGTGGTGTGGGCTGTAGCAGCTGGAGGGGGGTTAAGTGCTGCTACAGTGGTGGCCAGGGGGCGGGTTGGGCTGGAGGCGCGTGAAAGTGCCACTGAGGTAATGGGCGGGATTAGGATAGCCTCAGTGGTGGTGACGGGGAGGGAGGAGGCTGGGCGGGGAGGGTTGGTCACGGGAGCTTGGGCAGGGGCAGGTGTCCGCTTACCCTCCTTCTTGGATGGCTTCTCTCTGGGCTTCGCTGCTGCCGGAGCCGAGGCTGGCTTCCCACTGGCCGGAGCCTTGGCTACGACTGATGCCCAGCTGCGGTCCCTCTTTGGACAGTCCTTGTAGATGTGGGAGGGCAGTCCGCACAGGTTGCACGCCATCTTCTTGGGGCAGTCCTTGGTCTCGTGTCCTGTCACCCGGCAGATTCGGCAGGGATTCTCCTCACAGTTCTTCATCTCGTGACCCTTCTTCCCACATTTCCTGCAGAACTGTGGCATATCCGGGTAGTAGATGAGCCCGTGGGAGTTTCCGAGGGAAAATGACTGGGGCAGGTGCTGGAGGCCGTCTTCGGAGGTCGAGTCCTTGTTCAATTTCACAATCACCGACCACTTCCCGGTCCAGAAGCCGAGTCCGTTCAGGATGTGGGTGGGCTCCCTCACCACTGTGCAGAACCGCTTCAGGAAGGTGGTGATGTCTTTGCCGGGGGTGTGCGGGTTCCTCATAGACACCGTGATCCTTCTCTCCTCTCTCTGAACGGGGCAGTTCCCGACGAAGCGAGAGAATGGAGAGTCCGGTGCCGCCGATTTCACCGCTTCCCAGTATCTTCTGCAGATGTTGATCGACGCGAAGGTCACGTAGAAGATTCCGGTCACGAAGGCTTGTACGCTGAGGGTCTCTGGCTTCGAAAACCCCTGCTCCACCAGCATCTTCTTACAGAAGACCTCCTCGGTCATGTCTGGGACCCTCCCATCCACCTCCTTGAGCTTCAGGGCGACAGTCTGCCGCATCCAGGGCTCCAGGGAAGGAGCGGCCTGGCTGGGCTTTCCGCCTCCCTTCTGCTGGGCAGAAGTGGCGGGGTTAGGTCCAGAAGAACCAGGGGGGTTGGAGTCTTGGGGCTTCTTGGCTGGTCCCTCAGCCTTCTTGCTGGTCTTGGAAGGCTTGGAGGTTGAGGCCATGGCTTCTCCCTTCTTGTCTTCCTCTCCCTGGAGAATCTCCGCAAGGTGTCCCTTTTGCCACAGGTGGGAGTGGCTATGCAGATTTCCTCCTTGCTGGGCGGGGCTTCTTCCGGGGAAGAAATTCGCCGAGCTTCTTTTTCTCGTCGAGGTTTTTCCCGGAGTCGGAGGTCCTCGTCGTCGGCGATTCGGCGTCGGGGTTCGTCTTCCGGGTTCCTCGTCGAGTCTTCGCAAAGATCTTCTCCTTGATCGCAGTCGGAGAAAATCTTCCAAAAAGGTCTTCTTAGGCTGTCGAGATCCAAGTAAGCACTGTCTAACGTCGTACACCAGGACTATTAAGCCACAGGCCAAGAGGAGGTCGGAGACCAGAACACTCTTGTTCCTAGGGGAATAGCCCTACACCCAATAGCAACAGTGAGCTGAAGCCGAATTTAATCGACGATGCCCAAAGGCCGAGTGTAGGGGGTACCCAAAGGACCTGAGCCGGCAAGTCAAGGCAGACAGAAAGAGCAGACTACACTTGATCTTAGCCAAAAGGCCGAGAAGCGATAACCCGAAAAGGGGACGCCGTCGGGACCGACGTTCGCCAACCTTGACCATTTCTCAAGGCGACAGGCTGCAGCCTCCAGGCCCCAAACACATTCCAGGAGCACTGCTGCTCTCTCTCTCGCTCGCCAACCGGGGAGAGACCGTACACATCATCATGCTCTTCTTCCAGTATTCTATCTGCATAGCTCCGCCCACTTCTGGACACGCCCTCGTCCTCACACGTGCGTGACGTCCTGCTGCCGGAACACGCCAAACAGATAGACTGATGTAGAGGAGTGCAGGGGGGAAAAAAAAAAAAAAAAAAAACCACAACCAGCAGGCATGCATTGTTGATTGTGATGTCAGAGACCATTGTTGAGTGTTCCATCAGGGCCCCTTGTGATGTCAGCCCGTGACCAGCTGCCGACTACACAATGCCCTTGTGACACGTGCAGTGTTCCGTCCATGATCCACACAGGAGGCCTGGCTGCAGGTACATAGGAAGTGCTGGGCAACTTTCTCAGCAGCCTCCCTCCAAATCCAGTTCAGAAGATCCACAAGAGGGAGACACAGGCTTGCTTTACACGCTTGAGGACTGGGAAATTCAAATGGCAACATCCAACAACAAGTGTGATCCAAAGGTGTCAATTTCAAGGAACAGAGAATCCCATGGGCACAAGTGCCGCCACATCCCTAGGTCAGTCAGTGCGTGTAGGTCCAAACACCTCATTCAGCTAATGGGAGCCAATTAATCCATTAGTCTTAATTGGATTTGAGGTGAGGAGACTGGGCGGCGGCTGCTGGAACCTACCAGGAGATGGACAGACGAACGAGCTGCAGGTGCAGTGTAGGCAGCAACAGCACAGGCGAGAGGGAACGCTGAAGTGCAGACTTTTCCCACTACTTGCTGGATGAAGCTGGGAAGGATGGATTCGTTCTGTTTTTTGATACCGGATTAGAAAGGGGTGCACCGGTCCTGGAGGTACTGCAATACCAGGTCAATGCGTGGAGTGGACAGAGCAAGCTCTTTTTCCATCTCCCTGTTCGAAAAATCCATTTAATATATGGTCCCCAGATAGGGGACGTATCAGATATTAAACTGATAAGAACAGATTTTTGATTGAAAACGTCTTTATTGCAATCAAATCGTCAATACATACATACTTAGTGCTGCGACGCAGCGCAGGCCACGAGGCAGCACATAATAAATACTTACAATCGTCGCTCTTTAGCATGGTATTGTCATGTAAAACACAGGCTAACCTACGCTATACATCACAATACATGCTACACTAGCATACCTATTCAATCACGATGACACAAAAGAACCTTTCAACAAAGCATTTAGACAGTGATGAGGGGTGGGGGAGGGGAAGGAGGGGTAGGGAGGGGAGATCACATGCCCGAAGCTTTATTGAACTAACACACACCACAGGGGGGAAGAGGGGGAAGGAGAGGGGTTTAGTCCTCTTCTTCGTCGATGTCGTCCAGGAAGTTGTAGTCCCGCAACAGGCTGTGGATAAGCCTGCGGCAGTCCAGGACGGACATGCTCTCCCTCCTGAGGATGAGCCGGTTCCTGGCAAGCCATATAGCGTCCTTAAAACAGTTCATAAGGCGCCAGGCCTCCTGGATGGCCTCAACAGAATGAATCCCAGGAAATAGTCCGTACAACACCGAGGTGTGTTGCAGGCAGTTCCTGGGCACCGAGTCTTTGAGTTCATGTTCCAGGGCATCCAAAAGGCCCTGCGCAAAGGGGCACTCCCAGAAAAGGTGGTACGATGTTTCCTCCGTGAAGGGGCACCTGGGGCAGTACCGCGTTTTGCACAGGTTGCGGGCGTGCATGAATGACCGGATGGGTAGACCACCCTGGATGGCCATCCATGACAAGTCCTTGTGCCCGTTGGTTAACCTGTCTGAAGACACATTAGTCCAAACTGTCTCTGCGGTGTCATCAGGGAGCCCTGGAATTGACTCCGCCAAGTCCTTTGCTCTGATTAGCTTGTGGATGGTCTTGGGTTTCCACAAGTCGGGCTTGAGGCCCTCCAGTTGATGTTCCCTCACGAACCGGACGACGTCTCCGTAATACCATGGAGCGTGCCAGTTGTAAGGGATGGAGCTGTCCCACTTGTCCCAGCCCAGACCTCTCCAGAGGGCAGGAGAAAAAAGCGAGACATAGCCTTGCCCGCAGAGCCGTTTGCTGTCCTCAGAGTCCGACGAACGCTGTCACAAACAAAGGCGATCCGCAGTAACGTGGGCAGGTCCGGAATTCCTTTCCCACCCTTGCGGGGCTCTTTGTACATGATGGCTCGCTTCACTCTGTCCATTTTCGATCCCCAGACAAAGCGAAACACTGTCCTGGTAATGGCCCTAGAAACGGTAGCCAGAGGGGGCCACGCCTGTGCGGTGTACTGTAGCACAGGCAGAACTTCGTTACGCAGGACGAGCGCTTTGCCCTCGATAGTGAGTTGTCTGAGGCTCCATAGTCCAATCCGTTGGTTGACTTTGGCCAAGCGTTCTTCCCAAGACTTGAGGGCTGCGCCTTCCTTCCCAAACCAGACTCCGAGGATTTGGATGAAGTCTGATTTGATGGTAAATGGGAAGGGGGCAGAAGAAGCCAGTTGCCAGACCCCGAAGAGCATGGCTTCCGACTTCCCGCAGTTGACTTTGGCCCCTGAAGCTTGTCCGAACTCCTCGCAGGTCTGGACGAGTGCAGTCACCGAACGCCGGTCGGCGCAGAAGACGGTCACGTCGTCCATGTACAGCGAGCACTTGACCTCGTAGCGTCCTGGTCCTGGTGCGGTGATCCCTCTGATCTCTCCATTCTGCCGGATAGACTCCGCGAAGAGCTCTATAACACAAACAAAAAGGAGAGGTGAAAGAGGGCAGCCTTGTCTGACCCCGGAACGCACCTGAAAGGGGTCAGTCTTCCAGCCGTTCACCAACACCGTGCTGTAAATGTCAAGGTACATTAGGTTAACAAACGAGCAGAACCTCCTGCCTAGACCCAGCTTGCGCAAAGCCTTGCCCATGAATTCATGGGAGACGCGGTCAAAGGCCTTCTCCTGGTCGAGGCTGACCAGGGCCGCATGTACACGGCGGTCTTTGATGTATTGTACCGTGTCTCGCATGAGAGCGAGGCTGTCTGCGATCCTGCGGCCAGGGATGCCGCAGGTCTGGTCCGGGTGGATGATCCCGCCGATGACAACCTTCAGCCGGTTGGCCAGTACCTTGGCGAGGATCTTGTAGTCCACGTTCAGGAGAGAGATGGGACGCCAATTTTTTAAGTCACATCTCTCCCCCTTCCGCTTATACAGGATCGTGATCATGCCTTCCCTCAACGATGGGGGCATTCTACCCTCCACCACCATCTCCTCATAGAGTTCCAGCAGGTCCGGACAGATCAGGTCCCCCAGCGCTACATAGAGCTCGGCTGGAAGACCGTCACTGCCCGGGGTCCTGCCGGACCTAAAGGATCTAGCGGCAGAGAGCAGCTCCCCCACCGTCAGAGGGTCATCCATCGCCTCCGCACCTGCAGGGTCAAGATGGTTAGTGATACCTGACAGGAATTTATCGGCGGCTGTCGGATCGGTGTTCTTCGGGGAGTAGAGGTCGCTGTAGTAGTCTGTGACGACTCCCATCACTTCCTCCTTCCCTGTTCGCATGTTTCCATCCTTGTCTCGGAGTTCGTTCAGGGGCGTGTGGCCGGCGTGGAGTTTCCTGAAAAAGAACGAGTTACACTTCTCACCCTTCTCCAGGTTCTCCACCTTGGAACGGAAGATGATTCGCTTGGATTCCTCCTCGAAGTGCCTTTTCAGGCTCTTTTTGGTCTCCTCCAGCTCCTCCCTCACGTTCCAGCCGCACAGATGAAGGTCTTGCAGGGACCGCAACTGACGCTGCAGCTCTCTGAAGTCCCTTTTCTTCTCACACGCCTGTTGTTGTTGCTTGGCCTGAAAGAAACAGCGAAACTGGACTTTAACATACTCCCACCAGTCACTAGTTCGTGCAAACAAGCATTTGTCGTTCCGCCAGGCTATGTAGGTGTCTCTAAGCTCCGCAAGCACATCCTCGCGATTCAGCAGAGCGCAATTCAGTTTCCAGGATCCAGGGCCGGGGGGGAACCCGTCGCCAAGGACGCACTGGACCTGAACGGCCCTGTGATCGGAGAAGAAGCAAGGGATCATAGAGTACCCGCACCGCCTGACTGCCCGAGAGGTGAACACAAAGTCTATCCTAGAACGGAGTGAGCCATCGGGTCGGCTCCACGTATAATTAACGGAGCCTTTCCCCATGGATCCCACAACGTCCCGCAAGGACGCTTCGGTTACCATCTCGATAAGCAGCTTGGAAGTGACATCCAACTTGCTTGAAGTACCGGAGCTGCGTCCGTCCTCCTCGATCGGGCAGTTGAAGTCCCCGGCCATCACTACGGTCCTAGTGGTAGCGAGCTGCAGTCGCAGGGCCTGGAAGAGCTCCAGTCGCTCACCCTTGTCAGGGGAAGCGTACACGTTGATGAGCCTAACCGGCTCTCCCGCCCAGGAACCGTCTACGACAAGAAGTCTGCCGCAGACGAGCTCCTGGACGGAGTCAAGTGTAAAGGTGCTTCCCCTGAGGAGGATGGCCACCCCAGCCGACTTACAGTCGCCCCCACCGGACCAGTAGGACGGACCATGGGACCACAATCTGGCCAGATGGTTGTGAGACCTAGAGGGGGGCAGTGCACACTCCTGCAACATGAAGACGTCGGCAACCTGAGAGGAAAGAAAAGCTAGCACCGTCTGGCACCTAGACCTATCCCTAATGCTCCTGACATTAATGGAAAAAAGGTTAAAGTTTGCCATCATGGAGGAGAAAGAAACAGGCTAGCGGAAACGATACAGCTTAGTTACCACCCCGGTCGTCCGGCGGCTTCTCTTCGTCTTGCGTGCCGTCTATGGGTTGCCCCAAAAACAGCAGGCACTGTGCTTCCAGTTCCTGGAGGGCGTTGGTCTGGACGACTTGAAAGTCCTGCAGCTCTTCGCCCTCGATGATGGTCTCCAGCTCTTTCACGATGTGGTCCATTTCTTCTGCGTCGAGCAGGGGGTCTTCCTCCACCTCGATCATCTTCTTCTTGGAGTGGTCAGCGACGGGCTGTCCCTCTCCTTCCTTTTTCTTGGCTGGACACCTGGGGAGACAAGAGGGGGAAAGTCCTCCGTGGTGTGGGCTGTAGCAGCTGGAGGGGGGTTAAGTGCTGCTACAGTGGTGGCCAGGGGGCGGGTTGGGCTGGAGGCGCGTGAAAGTGCCACTGAGGTAATGGGCGGGATTAGGATAGCCTCAGTGGTGGTGACGGGGAGGGAGGAGGCTGGGCGGGGAGGGTTGGTCACGGGAGCTTGGGCAGGGGCAGGTGTCCGCTTACCCTCCTTCTTGGATGGCTTCTCTCTGGGCTTCGCTGCTGCCGGAGCCGAGGCTGGCTTCCCACTGGCCGGAGCCTTGGCTACGACTGATGCCCAGCTGCGGTCCCTCTTTGGACAGTCCTTGTAGATGTGGGAGGGCAGTCCGCACAGGTTGCACGCCATCTTCTTGGGGCAGTCCTTGGTCTCGTGTCCTGTCACCCGGCAGATTCGGCAGGGATTCTCCTCACAGTTCTTCATCTCGTGACCCTTCTTCCCACATTTCCTGCAGAACTGTGGCATATCCGGGTAGTAGATGAGCCCGTGGGAGTTTCCGAGGGAAAATGACTGGGGCAGGTGCTGGAGGCCATCTTCGGAGGTCGAGTCCTTGTTCAATTTCACAATCACCGACCACTTCCCGGTCCAGAAGCCGAGTCCGTTCAGGATGTGGGTGGGCTCCCTCACCACTGTGCAGAACCGCTTCAGGAAGGTGGTGATGTCTTTGCCGGGGGTGTGCGGGTTCCTCATAGACACCGTGATCCTTCTCTCCTCTCTCTGAACGGGGCAGTTCCCGACGAAGCGAGAGAATGGAGAGTCCGGTGCCGCCGATTTCACCGCTTCCCAGTATCTTCTGCAGATGTTGATCGACGCGAAGGTCACGTAGAAGATTCCGGTCACGAAGGCTTGTACGCTGAGGGTCTCTGGCTTTGAAAACCCCTGCTCCACCAGCATCTTCTTACAGAAGACCTCCTCGGTCATGTCTGGGACCCTCCCGTCCACCTCCTTGAGCTTCAGGGCGACAGTCTGCCGCATCCAGGGCTCCAGGGAAGGAGCGGCCTGGCTGGGCTTTCCGCCTCCCTTCTGCTGGGCAGAAGTGGCGGGGTTAGGTCCAGAAGACCCAGGAGGGTTGGAGTCTTGGGGCTTCTTGGCTGGTCCCTCAGCCTTCTTGCTGGTCTTGGAAGGCTTGGAGGTTGAGGCCATGGCTTCTCCCTTCTTGTCTTCCTCTCCCTGGAGAATATCCGCAAGGTGTCCCTTTTGCCACAGGTGGGAGTGGCTATGCAGATTTCCTCCTTGCTGGGCGGGGCTTCTTCCGGGGAAGAAATTCGCCGAGCTTCTTTTCCTCGTCGAGGTTTTCCCGGAGTCGGAGGTCCTCGTCGTCGGCGATTCGGCGTCGGGGTTCGTCTTCCGGGTTCCTCGTCGAGTCTTCGCAAAGATCTTCTCCTTGATCGCAGTCGGAGAAAATCTTCCAAAAAAGGTCTTCTTAGGCTGTCGAGATCCAAGTAAGCACTGTCTAACGTCGTACACCAGGACTATTAAGCCACAGGCCAAGAGGAGGTCGGAGACCAGAACACTCTTGTTCCTAGGGGAATAGCCCTACACCCAATAGCAACAGTGAGCTGAAGCCGAATTTAATCGACGATGCCCAAAGGCCGAGTGTAGGGGGTACCCAAAGGACCTGAGCCGGCAAGTCAAGGCAGACAGAAAGAGCAGACTACACTTGATCTTAGCCAAAAGGCCGAGAAGCGATAACCCGAAAAGGGGACGCCGTCGGGACCGACGTTCGCCAACCTTGACCATTTCTCAAGGCGACAGGCTGCAGCCTCCAGGCCCCAAACACATTCCAGGAGCACTGCTGCTCTCTCTCGCTCGCCAACCGGGGAGAGACCGTACACATCATCATGCTCTTCTTCCAGTATTCTATCTGCATAGCTCCGCCCACTTCTGGACACGCCCTCGTCCTCACACGTGCGTGACGTCCTGCTGCCGGAACACGCCAAACAGATAGACTGATGTAGAGGAGTGCAGGGGGGAAAAAAAAAAAAACCCACAACCAGCAGGCATGCATTGTTGATTGTGATGTCAGAGACCATTGTTGAGTGTTCCATCAGGGCCCCTTGTGATGTCAGCCCGTGACCAGCTGCCGACTACACAATGCCCCTTGTGACACGTGCAGTGTTCCGTCCGTGATCCACACAGGAGGCCTGGCTGCAGGTACATAGGAAGTGCTGGGCAACTTTCTCAGCAGCCTCCAAATCCAGTTCAGAAGATCCACAAGAGGGAGACACAGGCTTGCTTTACACGCTTGAGGACTGGGAAATTCAAATGGCAACATCCAACAACAAGTGTGATCCAAAGGTGTCAATTTCAAGGAACAGAGAATCCCATGGGCACAAGTGCCGCCCCGCCCAATCCCTAGGTCAGTCAAGTGCGTGTAGGTCCAAACACTTCATTCAGCTAATGGGAGCCAATTAATCCATTAGTCTTAATTGGATTTGAGGTGAGGAGACTGGGCGGCGGCTGCTGGAACCTACCAGGAGATGGACAGACGAACGAGCTGCAGGTGCAGTGTAGGCAGCAACAGCACAGGCGAGAGGGAACGCTGAAGTGCAGACTTTTCCCACTACTTGCTGGATGAAGCTGGGAAGGATGGATTCGTTCTGTTTTTTGATACCGGATTAGAAAGGGGTGCACCGGTCCTGGAGGTACTGCAATACCAGGTCAATGCGTGGAGTGGACAGAGCAAGCTCTTTTTCCATCTCCCTGTTCGAAAAATCCATTTAATATATGGTCCCCAGATAGGGGACGTATCAGATATTAAACTGATAAGAACAGATTTTTTGATTGAAAACGTCTTTATTGCAATCAAATCGTCAATACATACATACTCAGTACTGCGACGCAGCGCAGGCCACGAGGCAGCACATA
Organism: Rhinella marina; assembly: GCA_900303285.1. Classification (NCBI taxonomy): domain Eukaryota; kingdom Metazoa; phylum Chordata; class Amphibia; order Anura; family Bufonidae; genus Rhinella; species Rhinella marina. Next base: position 10,525 of record ONZH01013613.1, read on the forward strand.
ATAAATACTTACAATCGTCGCTCTTTAGCATGGTATTGTCATGTAAAACACAGGCTAACCTACGCTATACATCACAATACATGCTACACTAGCATACCTATTCAATCACGATGACACAAAAGAACCTTTCAACAAAGCATTTAGACAGTGATGAGGGGTGGGGGAGGGGAAGGAGGGGGTAGGGAGGGGAGATCACATGCCCGAAGCTTTATTGAACTAACACACACCACAGGGGGGAAGAGGGGGAAGGAGAGGGGTTTAGTCCTCTTCTTCGTCGATGTCGTCCAGGAAGTTGTAGTCCCGCAACAGGCTGTGGATAAGCCTGCGGCAGTCCAGGACGGACATGCTCTCCCTCCTGAGGATGAGCCGGTTCCTGGCAAGCCATATAGCGTCCTTAAAACAGTTCATAAGGCGCCAGGCCTCCTGGATGGCCTCAACAGAATGAATCCCAGGAAATAGTCCGTACAACACCGAGGTGTGTTGCAGGCAGTTCCTGGGCACCGAGTCTTTGAGTTCATGTTCCAGGGCATCCAAAAGGCCCTGCGCAAAGGGGCACTCCCAGAAAAGGTGGTACGATGTTTCCTCCGTGAAGGGGCACCTGGGGCAGTACCGCGTTTTGCACAGGTTGCGGGCGTGCATGAATGACCGGATGGGTAGACCACCCTGGATGGCCATCCATGACAAGTCCTTGTGCCCGTTGGTTAACCTGTCTGAAGACACATTAGTCCAAACTGTCTCTGCGGTGTCATCAGGGAGCCCTGGAATTGACTCCGCCAAGTCCTTTGCTCTGATTAGCTTGTGGATGGTCTTGGGTTTCCACAAGTCGGGCTTGAGGCCCTCCAGTTGATGTTCCCTCACGAACCGGACGACGTCTCCGTAATACCACGGAGCGTGCCAGTTGTAAGGGATGGAGCTGTCCCACTTGTCCCAGCCCAGACCTCTCCAGAGGGGCAGGAGAAAAAAGCGAGACATAGCCTTGCCCGCAGAGCCGTTTGCTGTCCTCAGAGTCCGACGAACGCTGTCACAAACAAAGGCGATCCGCAGTAACGTGGGCAGGTCCGGAATTCCTTTCCCACCCTTGCGGGGTTCTTTGTACATGATGGCTCGCTTCACTCTGTCCATTTTCGATCCCCAGACAAAGCGAAACACTGTCCTGGTAATGGCCCTAGAAACGGTAGCCAGAGGGGGCCACGCCTGTGCGGTGTACTGTAGCACAGGCAGAACTTCGTTACGCAGGACGAGCGCTTTGCCCTCGATAGTGAGTTGTCTGAGGCTCCATAGTCCAATCCGTTGGTTGACTTTGGCTGACTGATAAGAACAGATTTTTTTTTTTTTTTTTTTTTTTTTTTTTTTTTTAAAGCCCGAGGAGCGTGCTTTACTTAAACCATGTGCAACAAAATCGTGCAGCGTGACCACACAAAAACGTGCCCAAGGTTACGGTCCATCGCAGGCCCTCTTCCAAAGAAGAAGGGCCCCCCAGAACCTTCCTCATCCCTCCGGGCCAGAAGGCACCTGCAAGGGACTCGGACAAAATGGTGACCCCCAGCCGAAGCCGGGTGTACACCCAAATGGGCAACCCTCAGCCGAAGCCAAGGGTACGCCCCGTCTGTGCTCCGGCTTCCTCACCCAGGCATCACCCCGGGTGAGTCGGCACGGAGCTCAACAATCGGTTGGTCTCCCCCCGGAAGGGGAGACCGTGGGGTTTGCAGGGGAGTGCGGAACCAAGATGGCCACACACACTCCCCCTAGACCTCGAGGGGGGTACCCGTTAGGGCGCCGTAACCCTCAAAATCCTTGTGACACACAACGTGGAAAGTGACACACAGTGACATAAAAAATAAATAAGTGAATGAGTGCCCTAAGGCCCGGTCATTCGGCCGGAATTATAAAAATTCCTCTTTTGCATGGTCCAGCGAGCCGAACCAGGCAAAGAAAGGTGTGTGCTCAAAAGAATGAAGTGAAGTGCTGTGCAAATGTGCGTGAATCTCAGTGGGATCCCACCCCCAGTGAGTTCAGGCACCCCAGGGTCACCACTCCTGGGGCACTTCTGCACCTCGGGCTTTCAATCTACCCGGCCCTCCGGCATAAGATCCGTATACCTCCTGGTCACATAGCCCGGGGCCCGAAGGCGCCGGCCGTCCACCAAGGAGGTTCCACGTGCCTCTCCATCCTACAGTCTGACAGCAGGACCAGACTGCCAGAACTGATAAGAACAGATTTTGCATTTATATTTTAGAGTGTGCTTATATGTTAGTGATTCACATTAAAGTGCGGTTCAACGGATGAGAAGGTGCATTCTAGAACAACATGTTCCATAGGTTAAAGTGCCACATGCTCAGTGCCTTTTTCTTTCCAAGTTGTTTTTGGTCTCTTAGATAGTACAGATGAAGCTCGCTTAATGCCAGTTTTATGCAGTCACTTTCATTTATGAGGTCTCTTTTAAAAACCAGAATATTACGAGATTTCCATATTGCATTCTTGATACAGCTTAAAAAACACCATAAAACTCTTTCTTTTTCTTTTGGTAAGACCGGATGGATTCCATAAAAAACTACTTCGTGAGATAGAAACCTAAGATCTGTTAAAAATTTTAAAAGTTCACCACACTCTCTCCAAACATTTTGTGCAAAGGTACAATTCCAGAAGATGTGCAGGGTTGTCTCTATATAGCCGCAATTTGCTCTGGGGCATTTCTGGTTTCTGTTAAGCCCCCTTCTGAACTGGAATTCTCTCGTGGGTAGGCAGTCGTGCACGATCATCCAATTGATGTCTTTGTGATCATTTAGGAGGTAGTTATGATTCACCTTTTCCCAGATCTTGGTGCAGATATTATAGGTGTAGTTTTTAACTGGAGTCATAATGTCATCTCTCTTCTTAATTCCCATTAAAAGCCGTCTTGAATCTTTCAATACATCTGTGTCGAAGGTCTCCAACTTGTAAACACGGATTATCTTCTCCAATATGGCGTAGTGAGCAGGAGAAAACACTAGGACTGGGCTGGTAAGTGGGATGGTTAGCCATTTCCTTTTACGGAGGATATGTCCAGCAGCATACCTTAGTATAAAAGACCACGAACATGTAGATGACAGATGTTTAAAAGCAAAGCTAAAATACTTGATGTATAAAAACCTTTTGATATTAGGAATATTTTTCCCGCCAGAATAAAGTGTCTTGTGCATTATTTCGCGCTTCAGCTTCTCAAATTTGGAACCCCAAACGAACAGGAATATTATTCTTTGTAGCTTTCTTGCCATTAGGTCGTCTGGAGGGTATACCAGATTTAAGTGCAACATTAGAGGCAGGAGAACCGATCTTATAATCAGGTTTTTCCCAGTCATGGTCAGCTTACGGAGTTTCCAATAATCGATTTTCTTTTGGACTTTGTCTTTCACGATCTCCCAGCTTTCTTTGCCTTTGTTCTGACTATTAAAAATAACACCCAAGATTTTTATTTTCTCATTCTGAAGCTTTAACGGGGGAATAGATACATCGTCCCAATTGCCGGTTGTGTAACAGTCGCTTTTGTCAATGTTTAATTTAAAAGCCGAGGCTTGGCAAAAGTGCGTAGTGATTAAAATCGTTCTTCTAAGAGCAGCAGGGCTTGTGCAAAATATCGAGATATCGTCCATATAACCGATAACTTTAGCAGCAATCCCATTTCCCCCGGGTAGGGGCACACCTTTAATCACTTTGTCTCTTCGTATCATCGCCAACAAGGGTTCGATTGCACAGATAAAAAGGATAGGTGACAGTGGGCAGCCTTGTTTCACCCCTGAATGTAAAACGACTTCCTTTGTTAAAAATCCATTCACGATAACTTTACTAAAAGAGTTGTTGTATAAAAGCTGTATTTTCTTAATAAAGACCTCTGGGAACTTCATTTTCTTTAAAACCTGCCATAAGAACACGTGGGACACCCTATCGAAAGCCTTCTGAAAGTCCAGCGACAGGATTGCTAGGTCCTGTTTTCTCTCCTGCTGGTACCATAGTATGTCTTTGATGGCGTTGAGGTGTTCAGCAATACTTCTGCCTGGTACCGCACAGACCTGATTTTCATGTATCACGGAGGATAAAACAGGCTTAAAACGATTTACAAGGATTTTGGACAATAGTTTATAGTCCGTGTTTAGTAACGTGATGGGCCTCCAGTTGGCCAGCCTGGTCTTGTCTCCCTTTTTAAAGATCAGCGAAACCAGGCCACTCCTCCAGGAGACTGGCAGCATGTCAGAGTTAGAAGCATCTAAAATCACGTTAAAAAGGTCTTCTTTTAAAATGTCCCAAAACTCCTTATAAAAGTCCGCAGGTAGTCCGTCAGAGCCTGGAGTCTTCCCAACGGTTAGGCTTTTAAGAGCAAGATCCACCTCGTCTTTGGTTATTTCTTTCTTTAACTGGTTTTGCTCCTGATTAGACAAGGTATTTGAAAGTGCTTCTAGTGCATCATCTGTAAATGAGTTGTCAATAACTTTAGGATTAAAAAGGTCTTGATAAAACTCGTAAGCTTTTCCCAGCATTCCATCTATGTTTGTCTCACCCTCCAACTCAGTTGTTACTTCGCGAGCTCTGATGGCTTCCTTAAAGAAGTAGCGGGAGCATTTTTCGCTCTCCTCAAGGATTTCTATTTTTGTGCTGTGTATTATTTCTTTGCCTTTGCTTTCTATGTGCAGCTTGATTTTCTCCTTTTGTATGGCAATTAAATCCTCCATCTCTACTCCAACATTTCTGAGTTTATAAAAGGTCTGAAGCTGGGTGTTCAGTTCTTTGTAGGCTTTAGTTTTTTCACGAGCAATAAAAACACTTTTCCTTATAAAGAATTCTTTGATCTTTTGTTTACACATTTCCCACCATGTGATAGCGGACCGGTAGTTTGGCTTCTTGCTTTGCAGTTGTTTGAAAAGGATGGCAAAATCTGATCTTATTTGTGAGTTTTTGAGAAGTGAAGTGTTGAGTCTCCAAGCTCCTCTGGCCTTGAGGAGCTTCGGAATTTGCAGAGTGGCGTTAAGCAATTTGTGGTCAGAGAAAATATTTGACTGGAGCGATATTGATTCTGGCGTGACTCTTCCTGATGTAAGAATAAAGTCAATACGGGACTTGACACTTATATTTTCCCATGTGTAACCTGGGTCAGAAGGGCATAGCTTTTTCCACACGTCTACAAGATTAAAGTCCTTGATTAGGTTACTCATTTGTATTTCTGTCTTGTCCTTTCTGGCTTCGCCTTGACTTCTCTTCTCCCCAGATATCACGCAGTTAAAATCGCCGGAGATAATGATTTCCGTGGGGCCAGGGATATAAAACTGAAGAGTCTCTAGTAACTGCGCCCTGTCTACTTTTTGGGGTGATGCATAGATGTTCAGAAGGCGAAAGTCCACACCTAGATAAGAGACACTTACGAGTAAAGCTCTTCCTGGGATAATTTCAACATAGGAGTTGACTTTGAAATCTCTGGATTGAAAGAGTATCCCAACTCCGGAGGACTTTGATTCATTTTCACCGGACCATACAGAATCACCTTTTGTCCATTCCCTTCGGAGATAGGCGTAGTTGGGATCGTGCTGTATGCCACACTCTTGCAGGAAGATGATGTCATTTTTCAAAGTGTTCAAATAGTCAAATAAAGCAGCCCGTTTGACAGGGCTCTTTAGGCTCCTTACATTCAAGGAGGATACACGGACAACATCCATCAGTCAGATCCAGAGTCCGTCATTATGCCAACCTCTGGCACGGGGCTAACGGGAAAGTCCGAGTCCGTCTCCTGAATGTGATAGGGGTCCGACAGACTAGGAGGGTCTGGCGGCTCTCTTGCTGGTGGTATAAGAGGCTTGGGCTTGTAAACAGGCAACCTTTTGGTCGAACTGGCCGGTTTCTCACTCGACTTTCTTTTCCTGGCTGCCTCAGTCTCCATCGCCTCCACGGGATCAGGCACCGTAGAGGGACCCCCCCCACTGGCACCGGATGCCCCAGGATACACAGGCGTTTCTAAGGCTTGGCCATCCGGGACGTCTCCCCAGTTCTCAGGGACAGTTTCTGAGGAATCGCCCGGTTCATGTGGCCCAGGGGCCGGAGCAGGATCAGGAACAGGATCAGGATCAGGTGCCCTCTGCGGCCTAGGCCGGCTTCTGGCCGCCTCTGCGAAGGTCTTTTTGAGGGTACAGTCCTTAAAGGCGTGCCCAACCTGGCCGCAGACGTTACATTTCCTCTCATTAGGGCAAGATGATGTGGCGTGCCCTTTTTCATAGCATTTTTTGCAAATGGGGGCCCCTTCCGGGCAGTTCTCCAGTTTGTGCCCAAACGAAAAGCATTTCCTGCAGAAAATGGGCATTCCGTTGTAAAACAGCCTCCCTCTATCCCTGCCAATCATGAAGGTTGAGGGTGGATGACGATGGCCTTGTATTCCGTCTGGGTCTTCAATGAGCTTGGTGATGAAGCGATACTTCCCGGACCAGAAGCCCTCTGAGTTTTCGACTTTAGTTCCTCCTTTTTTAATGAGGACGTATTTACTCAGGAAATAGGTGATGGCTTCCAGTGAGACAAATGGATTGCCCATATGCACTGTAATGACGGTTTCCTCCTCAGAAAAGAGTGCAATGAAGCGAAGTCCTTTCAAGTCAGGATGGCAGATGTTGGACACGATGTTCCTGAAGAGGGTTCTTGCCGCAGCAACGGAGGTGAAGGTCAGGGTGAATCTCAGAGGGGCCTCTTGCAGCGCCAAGACGTCTTCTCGCTGGACCCCCAGGACTCCAAGCAGCACGGTGTGGACCAGATGTTTCAGGGTCATTCTTTCAGCAGCATCGCTCTCCACCAGGATCAGGAAGCTGTTTCGAAGTTTCTGCTCATCAAGAGCGTAGCGTAGTGACGTTGTCGGGATCGCCGATGCCATATCGAGATACCTCCTCCCCCTATAGCAGCAGGTGGCTTAAGGCACAAGGCCGATGCCACCGGGCCGAGGGCTCGAGGGTCAAGACGTAGCTGCCTCTTTGGTCACACACTTGATGTGAGCCAAAAGGCCGAGAAGCGATAACCCGAAAAGGGGACGCCGTCGGGACCGACGTTCGCCAACCTTGACCATTTCTCAAGGCGACAGGCTGCAGCCTCCAGGCCCCAAACACATTCCAGGAGCACTGCTGCTCTCTCTCGCTCGCCAACCGGGGAGAGACCGTACACATCATCATGCTCTTCTTCCAGTATTCTATCTGCATAGCTCCGCCCACTTCTGGACACGCCCTCGTCCTCACACGTGCGTGACGTCCTGCTGCCGGAACACGCCAAACAGATAGACTGATGTAGAGGAGTGCAGGGGGGAAAAAAAAAAAAACCCACAACCAGCAGGCATGCATTGTTGATTGTGATGTCAGAGACCATTGTTGAGTGTTCCATCAGGGCCCCTTGTGATGTCAGCCCGTGACCAGCTGCCGACTACACAATGCCCCTTGTGACACGTGCAGTGTTCCGTCCGTGATCCACACAGGAGGCCTGGCTGCAGGTACATAGGAAGTGCTGGGCAACTTTCTCAGCAGCCTCCAAATCCAGTTCAGAAGATCCACAAGAGGGAGACACAGGCTTGCTTTACACGCTTGAGGACTGGGAAATTCAAATGGCAACATCCAACAACAAGTGTGATCCAAAGGTGTCAATTTCAAGGAACAGAGAATCCCATGGGCACAAGTGCCGCCCCGCCCAATCCCTAGGTCAGTCAAGTGCGTGTAGGTCCAAACACTTCATTCAGCTAATGGGAGCCAATTAATCCATTAGTCTTAATTGGATTTGAGGTGAGGAGACTGGGCGGCGGCTGCTGGAACCTACCAGGAGATGGACAGACGAACGAGCTGCAGGTGCAGTGTAGGCAGCAACAGCACAGGCGAGAGGGAACGCTGAAGTGCAGACTTTTCCCACTACTTGCTGGATGAAGCTGGGAAGGATGGATTCGTTCTGTTTTTTGATACCGGATTAGAAAGGGGTGCACCGGTCCTGGAGGTACTGCAATACCAGGTCAATGCGTGGAGTGGACAGAGCAAGCTCTTTTTCCATCTCCCTGTTCGAAAAATCCATTTAATATATGGTCCCCAGATAGGGGACGTATCAGATATTAAACTGATAAGAACAGATTTTTTTTTTTTTTTTTCCTCAGTTAATAGACATTACTTTTCTACAATCAGTCCATACGACTTATGGATCAATCTACATAATGTCTATAAAAACCATCATAGGAATCCTATCTAACCTACTAGGAGAAAAAAAAATTGGTCAACACCTACTCACGTGTCTTCTCCAATCGGTTACTTTCCACAAGTTTTCAGCTTTCCCTTCTCCAAGTCTCTTCTTATCCAGTAAAAAGATTGTAAATATTCTAGACAAGAAAACTTTTAAACATTCCTCAGGAGATAAAACAACTTTTTTAAAAATCACAAGGTTCCTAGTGTCCCACAATACTTCTTTGAACACCGAAAATAGCAGCCAACATATACGTGAGTTAGAGCCTATTTTAAAACTTTGACCAATAAAAACCCCTTCATAAGTAAAATCCTTCCAGCCAGTAAGATCTAAAAAAAGACTTCTTAACAGACTAAAAACTTTCTTTGCATAAAAACAATCCCAAAATAAGTGGTACAAGTCCTCGGTGCCTCCGCATCCTTCTCTTGGGCACTTCTCCGACACTCTAATGCCCCTTGCATGCATAAAAGCCCTTGTTGGGAGGCACCCATGGAAGCATAACCATGTTACATCTTTCTGCTTATTTGAGAGACCGACCATACTAAAAAGTTTCCAAACCATTGCCGCCTGTGCATTATTACAGAATGGAACATCACTTTGTAACTCATTTTTCCTCCCAACTTTCACAATCTCAGATTTATCAATCTTGCCCACAGAGCTTAAACTATATTGATCATAAAAGGCCCTGAGCACCACATAAAATCTCGGAATCACAAATGCCATTGGTTTACTCAGTTCCCTTTCACACCAGCTCCATTTAATGAACATCCATCCTGCTAAATATCTGCACAGAGCGGCGGTTCGGTTATTACTTTTAATAATTTTAAAAATCAATAAAAAATAATGCATCTTAATAAAAAACTCTAAATTGGGAAAATCATAACCTCCAAAATCAGTCTTAGACATTACCACAGTCCTTCGCACCTTCTCCATCTTTGACCCCCAGAAAAAGATAAAAAGTCTTCTTGTCATTCTCCTGTACCATATTTTGTTTGGGGGTAAAATAATTGTAACATATAAAATCAAGGGTAAAATGACCGATTTGATTATTAAGATCTTTCCTTTTAACGACAACCGTCTCAGCATCCAAAAGTTCAACTTCTTCTCCACTTTCTTAAATAAAATATCGTGACTCATAGAACCTTTATTGTCTTTTTCAAAAATAACACCTAAAATCTCAGCCTCTTCCTTTTTAGGTATCCCGTCTACATTCACCTCTATCTGTTTACCAAAATTGACCAACTGGCACTTACCCCAGTTTACACTCATGCCAGTAATGCTGCAAAAAATCTTTAAATGCAAATTCACTCTGTTTAAGTCCGCTTGTGATTGGCATGCAAATACAGCATCGTCCATGTAGCCAAATGATTTAACTTTTCCTCCAGATGCACCAGGAATAAAAACACCGCTCACGCATTTATCTTCCTGAATAGACTTTAAAAGCGGCTCCATAGCGCAAATAAATAATATCGGGGAGAGAGGGCACCCTTGTCTGACTCCTGAGTTAATATTAATAGCAGGACACACATTCCCATTTATCATGACATGGCTACACACATTTTTGTACATACCTCTAATAACTTTTAAAATTTCCACCGGGACACCCATCTTCTCCAATACACTAAATAAGAATCTATGAGAAATCTTGTCAAAGGCTTTCTCGAAGTCTGTAGTTTCAATAAATAGAGGGACATCATTACGACCAGCACAAAAAATCATATCTCTTAATAAAATCAAATTATCTGAGATTCTTCTTCCAGGAACCGCACAGACTTGGTATTCACCCACCATACACGCAACAACTTCACTCATCCTGTTTGCGATTATTTTAGCCACGATTTTATAGTCACAGTTCAATAAGGTTATAGGACGCCAATTCTTCATTTCTCTCTCATCACCCTTCTTGTGCACCAGGGTAATAACTCCCTTTTTCATGGAATCAGAAATAAAACCATTTTTAAAAATAAATTGCACAACATTACCTACCTCCTTACCTACAATGTCCCAATAGGAGGAATAAAACTCAGCTGGCAATCCGTCACACCCAGGGGTCTTACCCTTCGCCATTTTCAATACAGCATTCTTTACCTCCTCCTCCCCGACCTCATCAATCAAAAACTCTTTCTTCTCCTGAGGAATATTATCGGATAGCACTTTACAATAATCTTGAATTTCCACCTCAGTTGCCTTGCTTTCATTGTTAAAAAGAACCTCATAGAAATCACAAATACTTTTAGTCATCTTTTTACCCACCACCTCACCTTCGGCAGATAAAACAGACTTAAAAACCCCTTTAGATTTAAAACTCTTCTTAAAAAAATACCTTGAGCATTTTTCATCCTCCTCCAGATGCTGTACCTTTGATTTATAAACAATACTCTTCCCTTTTTCCAACAAATCTCTTTTCCTCTCCTCCTTTATTTCCTTTATTTCATCATCCACCTCCAGACCACAATTCCTCAACTTGTAAAGTGCTTCTAACTTGGAAACTAAAACCACCTCCTTCCTCCTCTTCTCCTGTGCCCTTTTAATACATAAACGCTTAAAAAACAGAGCAATTTTCTCCTTAGTCCAGTCCCACCAATCTAAAATACACTTAAATCTCTTCTGTTGCCTGACACAGGATAAAAACATGACCTTAAAATCATCTTTAACATCTTCCTCCTGTAACAATACAACATTGAGCTTCCAGTAACCTCTACCAAACATCACAGAATCCTTAATGTTTATCTCAGCCGATATAATTTTATGATCAGACACGCTAGTCATCACATGGTCACATTTCTTTACATCCATCCCCTCAGAAACTAGGATGTAATCAATTCGTGACATGGACCGCCCACTATCTGCAACATATGTAAATTTCTCATCCTTTTTAACCATCAGTCCAGCGTCTCTGAAATGCAAGTCTTGCACCATCTCATTAAGTAAGGTAGAGGTTACATCCGTCCTGACATTAGTATTACTCACTCTGTCCTGTGTGGTTCTGATACAATTAAAATCTCCTAAAATGATTGTAAAATCTCTGCCAGGCACACAAAGCTTAAGATCTTCTAAAAAGGACACACGTTCCTGTTTATCTGCAGGGGCATAAACACTAAAAATTCTAAAACGCTGTCCTAAAAAATCCAAGCTTAAAAAAATACATCTACCTGGTACAATCACTTTAAAATCAACAACATTAATATTATTATTTCTTATCAGAATTCCCACTCCTTCATTTTTATTATCTGTGGCAGGTGACCAAAAAGACTGCCCAAAACACCACTCAGACGGGTGCGGTGCAGACCTCAGGGCACACTCCTGTAAACATATCAAATCTGCTTTCACACTTGCCAAATAGTCAAAAACCGCTGCCCTTCTGACACTGGATCCAATACCCCTCACATTAAGAGATGCAACACAAAGGCTCATTATAAGCAAATGGAAAATGTTCACAGCCATGATCATTATTTAGAAAAAGCCTGGCTAAGCACTCTTCTTTCCACACCATCAGGCGATTCTGGCCCAGAATCCCTGTCGCCCCAGTCACCACCAGAATGCACAGTGTCATTCTGGCTGCCTGACCAGGCTCCACTTTCACCCCTCCTACAGCGTTTAGGCCCGGAGCCAGAACCACCTTCATCCACTTCCAGCTCCCCTTCACTTTCACTATCCATTCTTTGACCAGGGGTTAAAGAAGCATCAGAGTCACACTCTCCCATCTGACACTCCATTTGTTCCCCTTCACCAACCACATGATCTGGACATTCATCACACTCACTGCTAGAGATCTCTCCCCCCAACAGCTCATGAATAGCACTTTCAGTTTCCTGGGATCTAGCTTTCTTCTTCTTTGTTTTAGACCCCGCCCCTTTTTTTGAAGTTCCCGCCAAAACTGACTTTCCCGCCAAAACTGACTTTCCCTCCAAAACTGCTTCTCCCTCCAAATTTTCCCCCACTACCTCCTCCATTACTTCTTCCACCGCCACCACATGTTCACTGTTTCCACCACCACTCTCACCACCAATATTACCAGCATTTTGGACAATAACACTTGTACCACTCCTGGCTTTATCCGCATATGATACATTTTGCTTACTCAAAGCTGCCCTTCTATTCTTATCCCCCGCCACACTTGCATAACTTTGCCTAGTATTAAAGTATGCACACTTTCTGGCCAAATGGTTGTCACTACCACAGACATCACAGCGCTTCTTCTCCACACAATCCTTCATACTGTGACCAGACTTCCCACAATTCCTACACACAGCACCTTTTTCAGGACACTCCTCCTTCAAATGTCCATATGTGAAGCAATTCCTACAATATTTAAGCTGCCCTTGGTAGTAACAGAAGCCTCTCTCTCCCCCAATAGAAAAAACAGCAGGAACAGCACAGTTATTCTTAAACCTGACAAAATATCTCCTTTTGCCATTTGGATAACCATGCTTGTTAGTAAGCCTTGTATCAAAGGAAACCTCATCACAGTATCTTGCAAGAAACACCCGCACAGTTTCATCATCCACCTTGGGATTATACATATGCACTATTACAGCTTGCCTCACCAGCTGAAACGATGGTATAACCTTGACATGTTCCAAGAAGGCTGGATTCTTCTCTTCCTTCATCTTCATGAGATCCATATAAATCCGTTGACACAGCCCCTCAGAAGAAACAGTAAGGTCATAAATTCCCTGTTTTGGGAAGTCTTGTAGTGCTAATACATCCCTTACCTGTAGGTAAGAAATCTTCTTCAAAACCTCCACCACGATACGATCCAATCCGATGTTCAAACGATATCCATCCTCGACTTCAAGTCGCACGGAGTCCTCGAGACCTCGAGACATTTTGAAAATTTTGCAGGTTCACCAACGAAAAAAAGTTCACCCACGATCGCACTCGAACACCCCAGGGCCCCCCGCAAGGAGGACCCTGAATATTCCTTCCAGCCCAAACCCAGCCGAGTCTCCCCAACTGGATCTGAGCCAAAAGGCCGAGAAGCGATAACCCGAAAAGGGGACGCCGTCGGGACCGACGTTCGCCAACCTTGACCATTTCTCAAGGCGACAGGCTGCAGCCTCCAGGCCCCAAACACATTCCAGGAGCACTGCTGCTCTCTCTCGCTCGCCAACCGGGGAGAGACCGTACACATCATCATGCTCTTCTTCCAGTATTCTATCTGCATAGCTCCGCCCACTTCTGGACACGCCCTCGTCCTCACACGTGCGTGACGTCCTGCTGCCGGAACACGCCAAACAGATAGACTGATGTAGAGGAGTGCAGGGGGGAAAAAAAAAAAAAAAAAAACCCACAACCAGCAGGCATGCATTGTTGATTGTGATGTCAGAGACCATTGTTGAGTGTTCCATCAGGGCCCCTTGTGATGTCAGCCCGTGACCAGCTGCCGACTACACAATGCCCCTTGTGACACGTGCAGTGTTCCGTCCGTGATCCACACAGGAGGCCTGGCTGCAGGTACATAGGAAGTGCTGGGCAACTTTCTCAGCAGCCTCCAAATCCAGTTCAGAAGATCCACAAGAGGGAGACACAGGCTTGCTTTACACGCTTGAGGACTGGGAAATTCAAATGGCAACATCCAACAACAACAACAAGTGTGATCCAAAGGTGTCAATTTCAAGGAACAGAGAATCCCATGGGCACAAGTGCCGCCCCGCCCAATCCCTAGGTCAGTCAAGTGCGTGTAGGTCCAAACACTTCATTCAGCTAATGGGAGCCAATTAATCCATTAGTCTTAATTGGATTTGAGGTGAGGAGACTGGGCGGCGGCTGCTGGAACCTACCAGGAGATGGACAGACGAACGAGCTGCAGGTGCAGTGTAGGCAGCAACAGCACAGGCGAGAGGGAACGCTGAAGTGCAGACTTTTCCCACTACTTGCTGGATGAAGCTGGGAAGGATGGATTCGTTCTGTTTTTTGATACCGGATTAGAAAGGGGTGCACCGGTCCTGGAGGTACTGCAATACCAGGTCAATGCGTGGAGTGGACAGAGCAAGCTCTTTTTCCATCTCCCTGTTCGAAAAATCCATTTAATATATGGTCCCCAGATAGGGGACGTATCAGATATTAAACTGATAAGAACAGATTTTTTTTGATTGAAAACGTCTTTATTGCAATCAAATCGTCAATACATACATACTTAGTACTGCGACGCAGCGCAGGCCACGAGGCAGCACATAATAAATACTTACAATCGTCGCTCTTTAGCATGGTATTGTCATGTAAAACACAGGCTAACCTACGCTATACATCACAATACATGCTACACTAGCATACCTATTCAATCACGATGACACAAAAGAACCTTTCAACAAAGCATTTAGACAGTGATGAGGGGTGGGGGAGGGGAAGGAGGGGGTAGGGAGGGGAGATCACATGCCCGAAGCTTTATTGAACTAACACACACCACAGGGGGGAAGAGGGGGAAGGAGAGGGGTTTAGTCCTCTTCTTCGTCGATGTCGTCCAGGAAGTTGTAGTCCCGCAACAGGCTGTGGATAAGCCTGCGGCAGTCCAGGACGGACATGCTCTCCCTCCTGAGGATGAGCCGGTTCCTGGCAAGCCATATAGCGTCCTTAAAACAGTTCATAAGGCGCCAGGCCTCCTGGATGGCCTCAACAGAATGAATCCCAGGAAATAGTCCGTACAACACCGAGGTGTGTTGCAGGCAGTTCCTGGGCACCGAGTCTTTGAGTTCATGTTCCAGGGCATCCAAAAGGCCCTGCGCAAAGGGGCACTCCCAGAAAAGGTGGTACGATGTTTCCTCCGTGAAGGGGCACCTGGGGCAGTACCGCGTTTTGCACAGGTTGCGGGCGTGCATGAATGACCGGATGGGTAGACCACCCTGGATGGCCATCCATGACAAGTCCTTGTGCCCGTTGGTTAACCTGTCTGAAGACACATTAGTCCAAACTGTCTCTGCGGTGTCATCAGGGAGCCCTGGAATTGACTCCGCCAAGTCCTTTGCTCTGATTAGCTTGTGGATGGTCTTGGGTTTCCACAAGTCGGGCTTGAGGCCCTCCAGTTGATGTTCCCTCACGAACCGGACGACGTCTCCGTAATACCATGGAGCGTGCCAGTTGTAAGGGATGGAGCTGTCCCACTTGTCCCAGCCCAGACCTCTCCAGAGGGGCAGGAGAAAAAAGCGAGACATAGCCTTGCCCGCAGAGCCGTTTGCTGTCCTCAGAGTCCGACGAACGCTGTCACAAACAAAGGCGATCCGCAGTAACGTGGGCAGGTCCGGAATTCCTTTCCCACCCTTGCGGGGCTCTTTGTACATGATGGCTCGCTTCACTCTGTCCATTTTCGATCCCCAGACAAAGCGAAACACTGTCCTGGTAATGGCCCTAGAAACGGTAGCCAGAGGGGGCCACGCCTGTGCGGTGTACTGTAGCACAGGCAGAACTTCGTTACGCAGGACGAGCGCTTTGCCCTCGATAGTGAGTTGTCTGAGGCTCCATAGTCCAATCCGTTGGTTGACTTTGGCCAAGCGTTCTTCCCAAGACTTGAGGGCTGCGCCTTCCTTCCCAAACCAGACTCCGAGGATTTGGATGAAGTCTGATTTGATGGTAAATGGGAAGGGGGCAGAAGAAGCCAGTTGCCAGTCCCCGAAGAGCATGGCTTCCGACTTCCCGCAGTTGACTTTGGCCCCTGAAGCTTGTCCGAACTCCTCGCAGGTCTGGACGAGTGCAGTCACCGAACGCCGGTCGGCGCAGAAGACGGTCACGTCGTCCATGTACAGCGAGCACTTGACCTCGTAGCGTCCTGGTCCTGGTGCGGTGATCCCTCTGATCTCTCCATTCTGCCGGATAGACTCCGCGAAGAGCTCTATAACACAAACAAAAAGGAGAGGTGAAAGAGGGCAGCCTTGTCTGACCCCGGAGCGCACCTGAAAGGGGTCAGTCTTCCAGCCGTTCACCAACACCGTGCTGTAAATGTCAAGGTACATTAGGTTAACAAACGAGCAGAACCTCCTGCCTAGACCCAGCTTGCGCAAAGCCTTGCCCATGAATTCATGGGAGACGCGGTCAAAGGCCTTCTCCTGGTCGAGGCTGACCAGGGCCGCATGTACACGGCGGTCTTTGATGTATTGTACCGTGTCTCGCATGAGAGCGAGGCTGTCTGCGATCCTGCGGCCAGGGATGCCGCAGGTCTGGTCCGGGTGGATGATCCCGCCGATGACAACCTTCAGCCGGTTGGCCAGTACCTTGGCGAGGATCTTGTAGTCCACGTTCAGGAGAGAGATGGGACGCCAATTTTTTAAGTCGCACCTCTCCCCCTTCCGCTTATACAGGATCGTGATCATGCCTTCCCTCAACGATGGGGGCATTCTACCCTCCACCACCATCTCCTCATAGAGTTCCAGCAGGTCCGGACAGATCAGGTCCCCCAGCGCTACATAGAGCTCGGCTGGAAGACCGTCACTGCCCGGGGTCCTGCCGGACCTAAAGGATCTAGCGGCAGAGAGCAGCTCCCCCACCGTCAGAGGGTCATCCATCGCCTCCGCACCTGCAGGGTCAAGATGGTTAGTGATACCTGACAGGAATTTATCGGCGGCTGTCGGATCGGTGTTCTTTGGGGAGTAGAGGTCGCTGTAGTAGTCTGTGACGACTCCCATCACTTCCTCCTTCCCTGTTCGCATGTTTCCATCCTTGTCTCGGAGTTCGTTCAGGGGCGTGTGGCCGGCGTGGAGTTTCCTGAAAAAGAACGAGTTACATTTCTCACCCTTCTCCAGGTTCTCCACCTTGGAACGGAAGATGATTCGCTTGGATTCCTCCTCAAAGTGCCTTTTCAGGCTCTTTTTGGTCTCCTCCAGCTCCTCCCTCACGTTCCAGCCGCACAGATGAAGGTCTTGCAGGGACCGCAACTGACGCTGCAGCTCTCTGAAGTCCCTTTTCTTCTCACACGCCTGTTGTTGTTGCTTGGCCTGAAAGAAACAGCGAAACTGGACTTTAACATACTCCCACCAGTCACTAGTTCGTGCAAACAAGCATTTGTCGTTCCGCCAGGCTATGTAGGTGTCTCTAAGCTCCGCAAGCACATCCTCGCGATTCAGCAGAGCGCAATTCAGTTTCCAGGATCCAGGGCCGGGGGGGAACCCGTCGCCAAGGACGCACTGGACCTGAACGGCCCTGTGATCGGAGAAGAAGCAAGGGATCATAGAGTACCCGCACCGCCTGACTGCCCGAGAGGTGAACACAAAGTCTATCCTAGAACGGAGTGAGCCATCGGGTCGGCTCCACGTATAATTCACGGAGCCTTTCCCCATGGATCCCACAACGTCCCGCAAGGACGCTTCGGTTACCATCTCGATAAGCAGCTTGGAAGTGACATCCAACTTGCTTGAAGTACCGGAGCTGCGTCCGTCCTCCTCGATCGGGCAGTTGAAGTCCCCGGCCATCACTACGGTCCTAGTGGTAGCGAGCTGCAGTCGCAGGGCCTGGAAGAGCTCCAGTCGCTCACCCTTGTCAGGGGAAGCGTACACGTTGATGAGCCTAACCGGCTCTCCCGCCCAGGAACCGTCTACGACAAGAAGTCTGCCGCAGACGAGCTCCTGGACGGAGTCAAGTGTAAAGGTGCTTCCCCTGAGGAGGATGGCCACCCCAGCCGACTTACAGTCGCCCCCACCGGACCAGTAGGACGGACCATGGGACCACAATCTGGCCAGATGGTTGTGAGACCTAGAGGGGGGCAGTGCACACTCCTGCAACATGAAGACGTCGGCAACCTGAGAGGAAAGAAAAGCTAGCACCGTCTGGCACCTAGACCTATCCCTAATGCTCCTGACATTAATGGAAAAAAGGTTAAAGTTTGCCATCATGGAGGAGAAAGAAACAGGTTAGCGGAAACGATACAGCTTAGTTACCACCCCGGTCGTCCGGCGGCTTCTCTTCGTCTTGCGTGCCGTCTATGGGTTGCCCCAAAAACAGCAGGCACTGTGCTTCCAGTTCCTGGAGGGCGTTGGTCTGGACGACTTGAAAGTCCTGCAGCTCTTCGCCCTCGATGATGGTCTCCAGCTCTTTCACGATGTGGTCCATTTCTTCTGCGTCGGGCAGGGGGTCTTCCTCCACCTCGATCATCTTCTTCTTGGAGTGGTCAGCGACGGGGCTGTCCCTCTCCTTCCTTTTTCTTGGCTGGACACCTGGGGAGACAAGAGGGGGAAAGTCCTCCGTGGTGTGGGCTGTAGCAGCTGGAGGGGGGTTAAGTGCTGCTACAGTGGTGGCCAGGGGGCGGGTTGGGCTGGAGGCGCGTGAAAGTGCCACTGAGGTAATGGGCGGGATTAGGATAGCCTCAGTGGTGGTGACGGGGAGGGAGGAGGCTGGGCGGGGAGGGTTGGTCACGGGAGCTTGGGCAGGGGCAGGTGTCCGCTTACCCTCCTTCTTGGATGGCTTCTCTCTGGGCTTCGATGCTGCCGGAGCTGAGGCTGGCTTCCCACTGGCCGGGGCCTTGGCTACGACTGATGCCCAGCTGCGGTCCCTCTTTGGACAGTCCTTGTAGATGTGGGAGGACAGTCCGCACAGGTTGCACGCCATCTTCTTGGGGCAGTCCTTGGTCTCGTGTCCTGTCACCCGGCAGATTCGGCAGGGATTCTCCTCACAGTTCTTCATCTCGTGACCCTTCTTCCCACACTTCCTGCAGAACTGTGGCATGTCCGGGTAGTAGATGAGCCCGTGGGAGTTTCCGAGGGAAAATGACTGGGGCAGGTGCTGGAGGCCGTCTTCGGAGGTCGAGTCCTTGTTCAGTTTCACAATCACCGACCACTTCCCGGTCCAGAAGCCGAGTCCGTTCAGGATGTGGGTGGGCTCCCTCACCACTGTGCAGAACCGCTTCAGGAAGGTGGTGATGTCTTTGCCGGGGGTGTGCGGGTTCCTCATAGACACCGTGATCCTTCTCTCCTCTCTCTGAACGGGGCAGTTCCCGACGAAGCGAGAGAATGGAGAGTCCGGTGCCGCCGATTTCACCGCTTCCCAGTATCTTCTGCAGATGTTGATCGACGCGAAGGTCACGTAGAAGATTCCGGTCACGAAGGCTTGTACGCTGAGGGTCTCTGGCTTCGAAAACCCCTGCTCCACCAGCATCTTCTTACAGAAGACCTCCTCGGTCATGTCTGGGACCCTCCCATCCACCTCCTTGAGCTTCAGGGCGACAGTCTGCCGCATCCAGGGCTCCAGGGAAGGAGCGGCCTGGCTGGGCTTTCCGCCTCCCTTCTGCTGGGCAGAAGTGGCGGGGTTAGGTCCAGAAGAACCAGGGGGGTTGGAGTCTTGGGGCTTCTTGGCTGGTCCCTCAGCCTTCTTGCTGGTCTTGGAAGGCTTGGAGGTTGAGGCCATGGCTTCTCCCTTCTTGTCTTCCTCTCCCTGGAGAATCTCCGCAAGGTGTCCCTTTTGCCACAGGTGGGAGTGGCTATGCAGATTTCCTCCTTGCTGGGCGGGGCTTCTTCCGGGGAAGAAATTCGCCGAGCTTCTTTTCCTCGTCGAGGTTTTCCCGGAGTCGGAGGTCCTCGTCGTCGGCGATTCGGCGTCGGGGTTCGTCTTCCGGGTTCCTCGTCGAGTCTTCGCAAAGATCTTCTCCTTGATCGCAGTCGGAGAAAATCTTCCAAAAAGGTCTTCTTAGGCTGTCGAGATCCAAGTAAGCACTGTCTAACGTCGTACACCAGGACTATTAAGCCACAGGCCAAGAGGAGGTCGGAGACCAGAACACTCTTGTTCCTAGGGGAATAGCCCTACACCCAATAGCAACAGTGAGCTGAAGCCGAATTTAATCGACGATGCCCAAAGGCCGAGTGTAGGGGGTACCCAAAGGACCTGAGCCGGCAAGTCAAGGCAGACAGAAAGAGCAGACTACACTTGATCTTAGCCAAAAGGCCGAGAAGCGATAACCCGAAAAGGGGACGCCGTCGGGACCGACGTTCGCCAACCTTGACCATTTCTCAAGGCGACAGGCTGCAGCCTCCAGGCCCCAAACACATTCCAGGAGCACTGCTGCTCTCTCTCGCTCGCCAACCGGGGAGAGACCGTACACATCATCATGCTCTTCTTCCAGTATTCTATCTGCATAGCTCCGCCCACTTCTGGACACGCCCTCGTCCTCACACGTGCGTGACGTCCTGCTGCCGGAACACGCCAAACAGATAGACTGATGTAGAGGAGTGCAGGGGGGAAAAAAAAAAAAACCCACAACCAGCAGGCATGCATTGTTGATTGTGATGTCAGAGACCATTGTTGAGTGTTCCATCAGGGCCCCTTGTGATGTCAGCCCGTGACCAGCTGCCGACTACACAATGCCCCTTGTGACACGTGCAGTGTTCCGTCCGTGATCCACACAGGAGGCCTGGCTGCAGGTACATAGGAAGTGCTGGGCAACTTTCTCAGCAGCCTCCAAATCCAGTTCAGAAGATCCACAAGAGGGAGACACAGGCTTGCTTTACACGCTTGAGGACTGGGAAATTCAAATGGCAACATCCAACAACAAGTGTGATCCAAAGGTGTCAATTTCAAGGAACAGAGAATCCCATGGGCACAAGTGCCGCCCCGCCCAATCCCTAGGTCAGTCAAGTGCGTGTAGGTCCAAACACTTCATTCAGCTAATGGGAGCCAATTAATCCATTAGTCTTAATTGGATTTGAGGTGAGGAGACTGGGCGGCGGCTGCTGGAACCTACCAGGAGATGGACAGACGAACGAGCTGCAGGTGCAGTGTAGGCAGCAACAGCACAGGCGAGAGGGAACGCTGAAGTGCAGACTTTTCCCACTACTTGCTGGATGAAGCTGGGAAGGATGGATTCGTTCTGTTTTTTGATACCGGATTAGAAAGGGGTGCACCGGTCCTGGAGGTACTGCAATACCAGGTCAATGCGTGGAGTGGACAGAGCAAGCTCTTTTTCCATCTCCCTGTTCGAAAAATCCATTTAATATATGGTCCCCAGATAGGGGACGTATCAGATATTAAACTGATAAGAACAGATTTTTTTAAGTTGACTACCCCATACGGGGTAAATTTATTAAAAAGCTTATTTTACAATAGGTTCACCAATATATCATAGTAATTTTAAAATCTCATACTTGTAAATAAAACGGATATTGTAATAAATAGATGAATAAAATATTATATAATAGACCCCCATTCTCTTAAAAACCATTTGCGGCACATAAAAGGAGTATGCTTTCTATCTATTAAATAATACTTATACATTTCATCTAAAACCATCTTTAAAACATTTTCTTCACAGATAAAATCATGTTTAAAACATAAAATGTTCCTGGCCATCCACAGAGCTGCCTTGACACAGTTCGTGATCTTCCATGCCATAGTCCTTTTAGTCCTGTTTGGGCATTCCAGTTCACCATAAAATACACCGTCCATATTTAAAATAGAGAGTCCTGTAATCTTCTTCATAAGAGGCAGTATTCTTGTCCAGATTCTTTGGGCGAAGAAGCAGTACCAAAAAAGGTGGAAAACGGTCTCTTCTTCCCTGCAGCCATCTCTTGGACATTCGGCGGTGCCACACAATCCTCTTCGGTGCTGGAATGCCCGGCATGGAAGACACTCGTGTACGCAGCTCCAGGCCAGGTCTTTCTGTGAATTAAAAAGATAATTAATATTGACCTCCTTCCATATCCGCTTACATTTTGTTTCGTTAAAATTCTTAATCGGGGCAACCATTTTTCCATCTTTAATGCTTTTTAAAATCACTTTACTATTTTTCAATTCTTGCACTGTTTTACCCTTTAGATTAAATAAGGTCGCTATTTTTTCTAAAATCACATAAGAACTCGGTAGGTTAAAAGCATAGGGGGAACTTAAAATAGTTTTAAACCAACCATTCTTACGCATAAAAAACCCTGTATTGTAACGAATAAAATAGGACCAATAATTATCTTTAAAAAGGGCATTAAAACAGAGACTAAAATACTTTATAAAAAGAAAGGCCTTGATGTCTGGAACGTCCTTACCACCTTTATTTTTGGGGAGCATTACTGTCTCTCTTCTCAGTTTCTCCATCCTAGAACTCCATAAAAAGTTAAAACACATTTTGTTAATTTTCTTTAAAAGACGTTCAGGAGGAGGAAAGACCAAGCTAAGATACAATAAAATCGGTAAAATTATCATTTTGATAACTAAAACCTTCCCTTCTATTGTTAAGCTCCGGAGATTCCACATACTTATTTTTCTATTTATCTTTTCTGTCGCCGTGTCCCAACTCTCTATACCGTTATTAGACTCACTGAAATTTATACCTAAAATCTGCACCGACTCCGACTCAGGGATAAAAATGTCCTTTAAAACCATCTCTCCAATGTTTAAAATCTTACTTTTGTTAAAATTGATTTTAAAACCAGAGGAGCAGCAAAAATACTCGATCAGCTTGGAGGTTTTCTGAATTGACAGGGTGTCCCTTCCTATTACCGCAACATCGTCCATGTACCCCACTACTTTAGCCTCTAGTCCCCCTCCTCCCGGCAGGGGGACTCCACGGATTTGCTTTTCCCGCCTGATGGAACACAGCAGAGGCTCGATGGCACAGATAAAAAGTAGTGGGGACAAGGGACACCCCTGCTTCACTCCGGATTTTAAAAGGACATTCTGAGTCTTAAAACCATTTACTAAAATCTTACTTGTGCACTGGTCATAAAAAGCTTTGAGTGATTGTATAAAACCGTCCGGGATACCCATTCTCTTTAAAACCTTAAAAAGATAAAAATGTGATACACGGTCAAACGCTTTTTCAAAGTCTAAAGATACAATTGCCACATTCCCTTTTCTATCTTTAATATTATTTATGATGTCTTTTAAAAGATTAACATTATCCCAAATACTCCTCCCGGGCACTCCGCAGACCTGGTTATGATGTATTATTTTTCCAATCACACTCTTTAGCCTATTTGCGCATATCTTTGCCATTATTTTATAGTCGCAGTTCAAGAGTGTGATTGGCCTCCAGTTCTTTATGTCTGTCTTGTCTCCTTTCTTATATAATAGCGATACTTCTCCTTTCTTCCAAGAGCCCGGGAGGGTTTTTGACCTAAAAACCTCTTTAAAAAGGCTAAAAAGATCATCTTTTAAAATACCATAAAATGTGACATAAAACTCAATGGGTAACCCGTCCGGACCAGGCACTTTCTCTTTCTTAAAACTTTTAATTGTATTTAAAACCTCTTGTTCGGTAATATCTACAAGTAAAAACTTCTGCGAGTCAGGATCTAAAACATTCTCCATTACTTTCAGTGAGTCTTTTAAACAATATTTATCCACCTTTTTCTCATTAAAAAGCTCGGAATAAAAATTATGTGCTTTATCTAAAATGCCTTTAATATTCTTTTCACCATCAAGCTCCTCAATCTGGGTACGTTTATCCTGCATTTTCTTAAAAAAGTATCTGGAGCAGGTTTCGTTCTCATCGAGGTGTTGAATTCTAGAACGAAAAATGATCTCCTTCCCCCTCTGCTCCAGACACTGTGAGATCTCTTTTTTTGTCTCGATGATCTCATTTTCCATCTCTATACCCAGATTTCGGAGCTTGTATTGCGTCTGCAGGCGGGTATTCAGTTTCTCATAAAATTCTTTTTTCTCTTGGGCCTTAGCTCTCCCCGCCCGCATAAAAAAAGTTTTTATTTTTATTTTTACCTCCTCCCACCACTTAGACATAGGTACTTGGGGATGTCTTGCCCGCCTGCAGCGCTTGTAGAAGGCAATAAAATTAGATAAAACCGTAGGATCTCTTAAAAGGGACACATTTAACTTCCAGCTTTTTTTCTTTTTGCTCATGCCACTATGCTGTATTTTAAAAGACAATAGTTTGTGGTCTGAAAAGACATTAGTTAAAAGCTCACAACTAAAAGGCAGTACTTGATAAGAGCAGAAGATAAAATCTATTCTCGAACTACATTTTGTATTGCTCCAAGTAACGCCGGCCTCTTCTGGTAAGTTATTGTTACATTTCTTAAAAACGTCAGTAAGTTTAAAATCTAAAATCATATTCTTTAGCATTGAGGATGTTACATCATAAT
Source organism: Rhinella marina (assembly GCA_900303285.1). Classification (NCBI taxonomy): domain Eukaryota; kingdom Metazoa; phylum Chordata; class Amphibia; order Anura; family Bufonidae; genus Rhinella; species Rhinella marina. The sequence continues at coordinate 34,734 of ONZH01013613.1, forward strand.
TCCTACCTACTGCGTTCGAGAACCGGCGTTCCCCTCTTAAAATACAATTAAAATCTCCTGCTAAAATTAAAGGTTCAGTATCATTGATAAAAAAAGGTAAAAACTCCAACATCTCCTTTCTTTCTTTTTTATCTGGTGAACCATAAAAATTTAAAAACTGCCATTTAATACCGTCGATAAAAGCTTTAACTAATAAAATTCTCCCTGGTAAAATCTCGTTCACATGGTCGATTAAAACATTTCCTTTAAATAAAATTGCGACACCGGCTGATTTCTTTTCGTTTGCTCCCGACCAGATTGAAGGGCCCAGCTTCCAGTCTTCCTTATATTTTTTATAATTCTGCTTATGCGGGATACAACACTCTTGTAAGAAAATTACTGTCGCCGTTAAAACTGATAAATAATTAAAAAGTGCGGCCCTTCTGGATTTGGAATGCACGCTTCTAGTATTAAAAGAAATGCCTGTTAAAACCGCCATGATAAAAAGATAAAAGAATAAAAACTATTGTCTTCTTTTCAAGGCACGGCCTCAGCAATCCTCCGCAAAACCAGAGATCTCGCTTCCACTTTCACTTGCGCCACCTTCCTCTTCCATCACACCCGATTCCACCGTTTCTAATGAGCCTGCTGGAGAGGAGCTACCTTCACTCAGCTGACCCCCCTGAGTTATTCGGACACAGACATCGTGAGGACCCCAAACCGTGTGCATGGGCAAAATATCGGGTGTCGGAGCCACGACTTCACTCCCCTCCCTTTCCGGGGCAGGGGTCTCATTTACTATGTATTCGCCTGGGGTGGATTTTGCCTGCCCCCCCTCCCCACTGGAATGAGGAGGGAGAGTCTGCCGAGAGCCCCGGGGATCCGCCGCTGGTCCCCCAGCTGACTTCCTCCCAAGGCCCGTTTTTACCACCCCAGCGTAATCCTTTCGTCTTTTCGAAGCCGCGGCTCCACCCGGGTCCTCCGAACTGTCCTGGGGTTGCCCAGGAACCGAGTGCGGGCCAGGCGGATCAGTGTCATTCGGCTGCCCCCTATTCCCCATTTCTGGGGGAGGGCCATCCGTCCGCTGATCACTGGACCTCCGCTTAGCTTTATAGCGTCTCTGCTCTCTCGGTTCCTCTGTTTGAGGGGGTCTGCTGGTGGTATCCATGCGCTCATCGTTTTGCTCCTCTCCTTGCTCTTCTCTCTGTGGGACATCCAGGTGTGCGTTCCGTCCCTCTGGTTGCGTTGGACGCCTCGGCCGTGCTTCAGGATCCGCTCTTGGCCTGGCCAAACCCTTATAAGGACAATCTCTAAAAAGATGACCAGGCATATGACAAAAATGGCATTTCTTCCCTATAATACATTCTCTTGAATCATGTTCCTCACTACCACAGTTCCTACATGTGCTCTTACAGCTTTCGGCAACATGACCATATTTTTGACATTTCCTACAGAATAGTGGCATGTTAGCAAAGAATAAATCTCCTACCATGTCTCCAAGTTTAAAACGAGCTGGTGGTAATGTAAAACCTCCTTCGGTATTGGGATCACGGCGACAGATTACCTTGAATCTCCATTTGGACGTCCATACCCCTGCAGAGTTATAGATTTTGCCTAGAGGAAGAACAGATTTAAAATAATTCTCTAAAAATGATCTTATTAAAAACTCATCAGCAAACGGACAATACATTTTTACTACTACAATTTTGCTTTCATCTATCTCATGTTTATAAAACTCTAGGCCAACTACTTTGGGGTCACTTAATTTAGCGGGGACGGCTGCGACAAAATCTTTAAAAACACCTGTTTCAATAAAAGTGACATCATAGACTCTGCGCTTGGGATAATCCTGTATCGCTAAAATTTCTTTCTTTTGAATATGGAAGACCTGGATTAAAACTACGTTTACAATATAATTAACATCTATGTGGCTCGCACTGATGCTCTTTACAAAAATACGGATTGTATTTTTTATCCTTGCATAATCCGGTATGTATAGTCCTTCCACTTCTCTAGCTTCTCTCTCTCTTCTGGCTCTCTCGTTGCTTCTTGACTCTCCTTCTCCTCCAGCCCCTCTTGGCTCTGCATCTCTTCTAGCCTCTCTTGCTTCTCCTCCATCAGATCTTGTTTCTCCTCCATCAGCTTGTCTTTCTCCTCCATCAGTTCTTCTTTCTCCTCCATCAGTTCTTCTTTCTCCTCCATCAGGTCTTCTTACTCCGCCTCCTCCTCCTCCTTCATCATCTCCTCCCCCTCCGGGGTCGTCTGCCATGGTGTTATTTGGCGTCTACGCTTTTCTCTAAAAACGCAAAAAGACAAATGCTCCCCTAGATGTCCGAAAAGACCTCTAGGGGTAACGGGGATCGCAACCCGTTGTCTGGGGACTAAGCCGAAAGCCCAATAGCAGCAAAGTTTCCAGTGTGGGCTATAAACCCACACCTTCCACAGAGGCCGAGCTCCGGGTACCCCAGACACCTCCCAGCTAAGATCTCCTGTATCAAATACACTTGATCTTAGCCAAAAGGCCGAGAAGCGATAACCCGAAAAGGGGACGCCGTCGGGACCGACGTTCGCCAACCTTGACCATTTCTCAAGGCGACAGGCTGCAGCCTCCAGGCCCCAAACACATTCCAGGAGCACTGCTGCTCTCTCTCTCGCTCGCCAACCGGGGAGAGACCGTACACAACATCATGCTCTTCTTCCAGTATTCTATCTGCATAGCTCCGCCCACTTCTGGACACGCCCTCGTCCTCACACGTGCGTGACGTCCTGCTGCCGGAACACGCCAAACCAAACAGATAGACTGATGTAGAGGAGTGCAGGGGGGAAAAAAAAAAAAAAAAAAAACCACAACCAGCAGGCATGCATTGTTGATTGTGATGTCAGAGACCATTGTTGAGTGTTCCATCAGGGCCCCTTGTGATGTCAGCCCGTGACCAGCTGCCGACTACACAATGCCCCTTGTGACACGTGCAGTGTTCCGTCCATGATCCACACAGGAGGCCTGGCTGCAGGTACATAGGAAGTGCTGGGCAACTTTCTCAGCAGCCTCCCTCCAAATCCAGTTCAGAAGATCCACAAGAGGGAGACACAGGCTTGCTTTACACGCTTGAGGACTGGGAAATTCAAATGGCAACATCCAACAACAACAACAAGTGTGATCCAAAGGTGTCAATTTCAAGGAACAGGGAATGCCATGGGCACAAGTGCCGCCACATCCCTAGGTCAGTCAAGTGCGTGTAGGTCCAAACACCTCATTCAGCTAATGGGAGCCAATTAACCCATTAGTCTTAATTGGATTTGAGGTGAGGAGACTGGGCGGCGGCGGCTGGCTGGCTGCTGGAACCTACCAGGAGATGGACAGACGAACCAGCTGCAGGTGTAGCGTAGGCAGCAACAGCACAGGCGAGACTGCAGACTTTTCCCACTACTTGCTGGATGAAGCTGGGAAGGATGGATTCATTCTGTTTTTTGATACCGGATTAGAAAGGGGTGCACCGGTCCTGGAGGTACTGCAATACCAGGTCAATGCGTGGAGTGGACAGAGCAAGCTCTTTTTCCATCTCCCTGTTCGAAAAATCCATTTAATATATGGTCCCCAGATAGGGGACGTATCAGATATTAAACTGATAAGAACAGATTTTTTGATTGAAAACGTCTTTATTGCAATCAAATCGTCAATACATACATACTTAGTACTGCGACGCAGCGCAGGCCACGAGGCAGCACATAATAAATACTTACAATCGTCGCTCTTTAGCATGGTATTGTCATGTAAAACACAGGCTAACCTACGCTATACATCACAATACATGCTACACTAGCATACCTATTCAATCACGATGACACAAAAGAACCTTTCAACAAAGCATTTAGACAGTGATGAGGGGTGGGGGAGGGGAAGGAGGGGGTAGGGAGGGGAGATCACATGCCCGAAGCTTTATTGAACTAACACACACCACAGGGGGGAAGAGGGGGAAGGAGAGGGGTTTAGTCCTCTTCTTCGTCGATGTCGTCCAGGAAGTTGTAGTCCCGCAACAGGCTGTGGATAAGCCTGCGGCAGTCCAGGACGGACATGCTCTCCCTCCTGAGGATGAGCCGGTTCCTGGCAAGCCATATAGCGTCCTTAAAACAGTTCATAAGGCGCCAGGCCTCCTGGATGGCCTCAACAGAATGAATCCCAGGAAATAGTCCGTACAACACCGAGGTGTGTTGCAGGCAGTTCCTGGGCACCGAGTCTTTGAGTTCATGTTCCAGGGCATCCAAAAGGCCCTGCGCAAAGGGGCACTCCCAGAAAAGGTGGTACGATGTTTCCTCCGTGAAGGGGCACCTGGGGCAGTACCGCGTTTTGCACAGGTTGCGGGCGTGCATGAATGACCGGATGGGTAGACCACCCTGGATGGCCATCCATGACAAGTCCTTGTGCCCGTTGGTTAACCTGTCTGAAGACACATTAGTCCAAACTGTCTCTGCGGTGTCATCAGGGAGCCCTGGAATTGACTCCGCCAAGTCCTTTGCTCTGATTAGCTTGTGGATGGTCTTGGGTTTCCACAAGTCGGGCTTGAGGCCCTCCAGTTGATGTTCCCTCACGAACCGGACGACGTCTCCGTAATACCACGGAGCGTGCCAGTTGTAAGGGATGGAGCTGTCCCACTTGTCCCAGCCCAGACCTCTCCAGAGGGGCAGGAGAAAAAAGCGAGACATAGCCTTGCCCGCAGAGCCGTTTGCTGTCCTCAGAGTCCGACGAACGCTGTCACAAACAAAGGCGATCCGCAGTAACGTGGGCAGGTCCGGAATTCCTTTCCCACCCTTGCGGGGCTCTTTGTACATGATGGCTCGCTTCACTCTGTCCATTTTCGATCCCCAGACAAAGCGAAACACTGTCCTGGTAATGGCCCTAGAAACGGTAGCCAGAGGGGGCCAAGCCTGTGCGGTGTACTGTAGCACAGGCAGAACTTCGTTACGCAGGACGAGCGCTTTGCCCTCGATAGTGAGTTGTCTGAGGCTCCATAGTCCAATCCGTTGGTTGACTTTGGCCAAGCGTTCTTCCCAAGACTTGAGGGCTGCGCCTTCCTTCCCAAACCAGACTCCGAGGATTTGGATGAAGTCTGATTTGATGGTAAATGGGAAGGGGGCAGAAGAAGCCAGTTGCCAGTCCCCGAAGAGCATGGCTTCCGACTTCCCGCAGTTGACTTTGGCCCCTGAAGCTTGTCCGAACTCCTCGCAGGTCTGGACGAGTGCAGTCACCGAACGCCGGTCGGCGCAGAAGACGGTCACGTCGTCCATGTACAGCGAGCACTTGACCTCGTAGCGACCTGGTCCTGGTGCGGTGATCCCTCTGATCTCTCCATTCTGCCGGATAGACTCCGCGAAGAGCTCTATAACACAAACAAAAAGGAGAGGTGAAAGAGGGCAGCCTTGTCTGACCCCGGAACGCACCTGAAAGGGGTCAGTCTTCCAGCCGTTCACCAACACCGTGCTGTAAATGTCAAGGTACATCAGGTTAACAAACGAACAGAACCTCCTGCCTAGACCCAGCTTGCGCAAAGCCTTGCCCATGAATTCATGGGAGACGCGGTCAAAGGCCTTCTCCTGGTCGAGGCTGACCAGGGCCGCATGTACACGGCGGTCTTTGATGTATTGTACCGTGTCTCGCATGAGAGCGAGGCTGTCTGCGATCCTGCGGCCAGGGATGCCGCAGGTCTGGTCCGGGTGGATGATCCCGCCGATGACAACCTTCAGCCGGTTGGCCAGTACCTTGGCGAGGATCTTGTAGTCCACGTTCAGGAGAGAGATGGGACGCCAATTTTTTAAGTCGCATCTCTCCCCCTTCCGCTTATACAGGATCGTGATCATGCCTTCCCTCAACGATGGGGGCATTCTACCCTCCACCACCATCTCCTCATAGAGTTCCAGCAGGTCCGGACAGATCAGGTCCCCCAGCGCTACATAGAGCTCGGCTGGAAGACCGTCACTGCCCGGGGTCCTGCCGGACCTAAAGGATCTAGCGGCAGAGAGCAGCTCCCCCACCGTCAGAGGGTCATCCATCGCCTCCGCACCTGCAGGGTCAAGATGGTTAGTGATACCTGACAGGAATTTATCGGCGGCTGTCGGATCGGTGTTCTTCGGGGAGTAGAGGTCGCTGTAGTAGTCTGTGACGACTCCCATCACTTCCTCCTTCCCTGTTCGCATGTTTCCATCTTTGTCTCGGAGTTCGTTCAGGGGCGTGTGGCCGGCATGGAGTTTCCTGAAAAAGAACGAGTTACATTTCTCACCCTTCTCCAGGTTCTCCACCCTGGAACGGAAGATGATTCGCTTGGATTCCTCCTCAAAGTGCCTTTTCAGGCTCTTTTTGGTCTCCTCCAGCTCCTCCCTCACGTTCCAGCCGCACAGGTGAAGGTCTTGCAGGGACCGCAACTGACGCTGCAGCTCTCTGAAGTCCCTTTTCTTCTCACACGCCTGTTGTTGTTGCTTGGCCTGAAAGAAACAGCGAAACTGGACTTTAACATACTCCCACCAGTCACTAGTTCGTGTAAACAAGCATTTGTCGTTCCGCCAGGCTATGTAGGTGTCTCTAAGCTCCGCAAGCACATCCTCGCGATTCAGCAGAGCGCAATTCAGTTTCCAGGATCCAGGGCCGGGGGGGAACCCGTCGCCAAGGACGCACTGGACCTGAACGGCCCTGTGATCGGAGAAGAAGCAAGGGATCATAGAGTACCCGCACCGCCTGACTGCCCGAGAGGTGAACACAAAGTCTATCCTAGAACGGAGTGAGCCATCGGGTCGGCTCCACGTATAATTAACGGAGCCTTTCCCCATGGATCCCACAACGTCCCGCAAGGACGCTTCGGTTACCATCTCGATAAGCAGCTTGGAAGTGACATCCAACTTGCTTGAAGTACCGGAGCTGCGTCCGTCCTCCTCGATCGGGCAGTTGAAGTCCCCGGCCATCACTACGGTCCTAGTGGTAGCGAGCTGCAGTCGCAGGGCCTGGAAGAGCTCCAGTCGCTCACCCTTGTCAGGGGAAGCGTACACGTTGATGAGCCTAACCGGCTCTCCCGCCCAGGAACCGTCTACGACAAGAAGTCTGCCGCAGACGAGCTCCTGGACGGAGTCAAGTGTAAAGGTGCTTCCCCTGAGGAGGATGGCCACCCCAGCCGACTTACAGTCGCCCCCACCGGACCAGTAGGACGGACCATGGGACCACAATCTGGCCAGATGGTTGTGAGACCTAGAGGGGGGCAGTGCACACTCCTGCAACATGAAGACGTCGGCAACCTGAGAGGAAAGAAAAGCTAGCACCGTCTGGCACCTAGACCTATCCCTAATGCTCCTGACATTAATGGAAAAAAGGTTAAAGTTTGCCATCATGGAGGAGAAAGAAACAGGTTAGCGGAAACGATACAGCTTAGTTACCACCCCGGTCGTCCGGCGGCTTCTCTTCGTCTTGCGTGCCGTCTATGGGTTGCCCCAAAAACAGCAGGCACTGTGCTTCCAGTTCCTGGAGGGCGTTGGTCTGGACGACTTGAAAGTCCTGCAGCTCTTCGCCCTCGATGATGGTCTCCAGCTCTTTCACGATGTGGTCCATTTCTTCTGCGTCGAGCAGGGGGTCTTCCTCCACCTCTATCATCTTCTTCTTGGAGTGGTCAGCGACGGGGCTGTCCCTCTCCTTCCTTTTTCTTGGCTGGACACCTGGGGAGACAAGAGGGGGAAAGTCCTCCGTGGTGTGGGCTGTAGCAGCTGGAGGGGGGTTAAGTGCTGCTACAGTGGTGGCCAGGGGGCGGGTTGGGCTGGGGGCGCGTGAAAGTGCCACTGAGGTAATGGGCGGGATTAGGATAGCCTCAGTGGTGGTGACGGGGAGGGAGGAGGCTGGGCGGGGAGGGTTGGTCACGGGAGCTTGGGCAGGGGCAGGTGTCCGCTTACCCTCCTTCTTGGATGGCTTCTCTCTGGGCTTCGCTGCTGCCGGAGCTGAGGCTGGCTTCCCACTGGCCGGGGCCTTGGCTACGACTGATGCCCAGCTGCGGTCCCTCTTTGGACAGTCCTTGTAGATGTGGGAGGACAGTCCGCACAGGTTGCACGCCATCTTCTTGGGGCAGTCCTTGGTCTCGTGTCCTGTCACCCGGCAGATTCGGCAGGGATTCTCCTCACAGTTCTTCATCTCGTGACCCTTCTTCCCACACTTCCTGCAGAACTGTGGCATGTCCGGGTAGTAGATGAGCCCGTGGGAGTTTCCGAGGGAAAATGACTGGGGCAGGTGCTGGAGGCCGTCTTCGGAGGTCGAGTCCTTGTTCAGTTTCACAATCACCGACCACTTCCCGGTCCAGAAGCCGAGTCCGTTCAGGATGTGGGTGGGCTCCCTCACCACTGTGCAGAACCGCTTCAGGAAGGTGGTGATGTCTTTGCCGGGGGTGTGCGGGTTCCTCATAGACACCGTGATCCTTCTCTCCTCTCTCTGAACGGGGCAGTTCCCGACGAAGCGAGAGAATGGAGAGTCCGGTGCCGCCGATTTCACCGCTTCCCAGTATCTTCTGCAGATGTTGATCGACGCGAAGGTCACGTAGAAGATTCCGGTCACGAAGGCTTGTACGCTGAGGGTCTCTGGCTTCGAAAACCCCTGCTCCACCAGCATCTTCTTACAGAAGACCTCCTCGGTCATGTCTGGGACCCTCCCGTCCACCTCCTTGAGCTTCAGGGCGACAGTCTGCCGCATCCAGGGCTCCAGGGAAGGAGCGGCCTGGCTGGGCTTTCCGCCTCCCTTCTGCTGGGCAGAAGTGGCGGGGTTAGGTCCAGAAGAACCAGGGGGGTTGGAGTCTTGGGGCTTCTTGGCTGGTCCCTCAGCCTTCTTGCTGGTCTTGGAAGGCTTGGAGGTTGAGGCCATGGCTTCTCCCTTCTTGTCTTCCTCTCCCTGGAGAATCTCCGCAAGGTGTCCCTTTTGCCACAGGTGGGAGTGGCTATGCAGATTTCCTCCTTGCTGGGCGGGGCTTCTTCCGGGGAAGAAATTCGCCGAGCTTCTTTTCCTCGTCGAGGTTTTCCCGGAGTCGGAGGTCCTCGTCGTCGGCGATTCGGCGTCGGGGTTCGTCTTCCGGGTTCCTCGTTGAGTCTTCGCAAAGATCTTCTCCTTGATCGCAGTCGGAGAAAATCTTCCAAAAAGGTCTTCTTAGGCTGTCGAGATCCAAGTAAGCACTGTCTAACGTCGTACACCAGGACTATTAAGCCACAGGCCAAGAGGAGGTCGGAGACCAGAACACTCTTGTTCCTAGGGGAATAGCCCTACACCCAATAGCAACAGTGAGCTGAAGCCGAATTTAATCGACGATGCCCAAAGGCCGAGTGTAGGGGGTACCCAAAGGACCTGAGCCGGCAAGTCAAGGCAGACAGAAAGAGCAGACTACACTTGATCTTAGCCAAAAGGCCGAGAAGCGATAACCCGAAAAGGGGACGCCGTCGGGACCGACGTTCGCCAACCTTGACCATTTCTCAAGGCGACAGGCTGCAGCCTCCAGGCCCCAAACACATTCCAGGAGCACTGCTGCTCTCTCTCTCGCTCGCCAACCGGGGAGAGACCGTACACAACATCATGCTCTTCTTCCAGTATTCTATCTGCATAGCTCCGCCCACTTCTGGACACGCCCTCGTCCTCACACGTGCGTGACGTCCTGCTGCCGGAACACGCCAAACCAAACAGATAGACTGATGTAGAGGAGTGCAGGGGGGAAAAAAAAAAAAAAAAAAACCACAACCAGCAGGCATGCATTGTTGATTGTGATGTCAGAGACCATTGTTGAGTGTTCCATCAGGGCCCCTTGTGATGTCAGCCCGTGACCAGCTGCCGACTACACAATGCCCCTTGTGACACGTGCAGTGTTCCGTCCATGATCCACACAGGAGGCCTGGCTGCAGGTACATAGGAAGTGCTGGGCAACTTTCTCAGCAGCCTCCCTCCAAATCCAGTTCAGAAGATCCACAAGAGGGAGACACAGGCTTGCTTTACACGCTTGAGGACTGGGAAATTCAAATGGCAACATCCAACAACAACAACAAGTGTGATCCAAAGGTGTCAATTTCAAGGAACAGGGAATGCCATGGGCACAAGTGCCGCCACATCCCTAGGTCAGTCAAGTGCGTGTAGGTCCAAACACCTCATTCAGCTAATGGGAGCCAATTAACCCATTAGTCTTAATTGGATTTGAGGTGAGGAGACTGGGCGGCGGCGGCTGGCTGGCTGCTGGAACCTACCAGGAGATGGACAGACGAACCAGCTGCAGGTGTAGCGTAGGCAGCAACAGCACAGGCGAGACTGCAGACTTTTCCCACTACTTGCTGGATGAAGCTGGGAAGGATGGATTCATTCTGTTTTTTGATACCGGATTAGAAAGGGGTGCACCGGTCCTGGAGGTACTGCAATACCAGGTCAATGCGTGGAGTGGACAGAGCAAGCTCTTTTTCCATCTCCCTGTTCGAAAAATCCATTTAATATATGGTCCCCAGATAGGGGACGTATCAGATATTAAACTGATAAGAACAGATTTTTTTTTTTTTTTATATTTTTATTAGAAAACTTTAGCGATACAATAATAATCAGACAATCATTCTCCAAAGATGCATATTCCACATACTAATTGCTTTCCTTTTCCCAAAGTGCTTTTTATCTAACAGATAATACAAATAAATTTCACTCAAAAATAACTTGATACAGTTTTTACCATCAATACAATCACTTCTGAAAATAAGAATGTTCCTTAATTTCCACAAAACACTTTTTGCACAGTTAACTAAAATCCACAGAATTCTCTCTCTTTCTTTTGTGAGATTGTTACTTTTCCCATATAGCACCACCTCATGATCCAGAAATTTCAACCCTGTGGTAAATTTTAATAGGGGGCTAATATCTCTCCAAAAAAATTGCGCAAACATACAATTCCAAAAGAGGTGTAATACAGTTTCGTCACTGCCACAATTCTGTCTAGGACACCTTGAGATTTGGCTCATGCCTCTTCTGTATTGGAAGAACCTAACCGGGAGGCAATCATGCACTATCATCCAAGATAACTCTTTATGCTCGTTCAAAAGATATGATTCGTTAACTTTACGCCATATTTGCAAGCACCTAGTAGTAGAGAAGTTTAGTATAGGGCATACTTGCTCTTCCTTGCCTAAGATAGCCAACACTTTCCGCACATCTCTTAAAACTACAGCTTCTAAACTTGCTAGGTTATACACATTTATGCACCTTTCCAGCATGATATAGTGCTTTGGTGGCGTTAAAATTACAGGCGTAGAAAGCGGGATAAAAAGCCATCCCCTTCTCCGGAATACATGGCCAGCTGCATACCTCAAAAAGAAGGACCATTTATTATTTAAAGAAATCCCCTTAAAACACAAACAAAAAAACCTAAGGTAAAGAAACTTTTTTATGTTAGGAACCTGTTTACCTCCATGCTTAACTGATCTGTACATTAAATCTCTCTTTAATTTCTCTGCCTTGGAGCCCCACAGAAACTCAAATAATTTTCTTTGAATTTGCTTACAGGTCCGGTCGCTGGGCAGAAACACCATACTCAAGTATAGCAGAATTGGGAGCAACACAGTCTTAATGATCAAGATTTTGCCTTCTAAGGTAAGTTTCCTCAGGGACCATAAATCTATCTTTTTTTGCACTTTCTCTTTGACTATGTTCCAGCTTTCTGCTCCTTCGTTGACTTTGTCAAAGATAACCCCTAATATTTTGATCTTGCTGTCTTGTATCTTCAGGTTGGGGACCCTAATCTCTCCCCATTTCCCAATACAGAAACACTCGCACTTAGATAAATTTAACTTAAAGGCAGAGGCTTCACAAAAAAACTCAGAGACTCTAATGGCTCTTTCTAGTGATCTGACATCTTCACAAAAGATTGTAATATCATCCATGTACCCACAGACTTTGAACCTGACACCATTGCTGCCTGGGACTGGAATTCCTCTCACTACTTTATCCTTACGCAAGGAAGCAAGCAGTGGTTCAATGGCACATATAAATAATATGGGGGACAATGGGCAACCTTGTTTGACCCCTGATTTTAGAAGAACGTCATTTGTTAGAGACCCATTAACTAATATTTTACTTAGTGAACCTTTATATAATAGGGAAATTTTCTGGATGAAAGTCTCTGGTATTCCTAATTGCTTTAGGACCATCCAAAGGTAAGTATGCGACACACGGTCGAAAGCTTTTTGGAAGTCGAGAGACAATACTGCTAAATTTTGGCCTCTGTCCTGATGATACCAAATAATGTCCCTGATGACATTTAGCAATTCATTCACGCTTCTCCCTGGCACACTACATACTTGGTCCATCTGAATAATCTTATGGAGCACAGGTTTCAAACGATTGACCAGTATTTTTGCTACAATTTTGTAGTCGACGTTGAGCAGCGTGATTGGCCTCCAGTTTTCAAGCTTTTTTTGATCCCCTTTTTTTGGAATCAGGGACACAATCCCACTCCTCCAAGACAAGGGCAACAATTCACACTTAAACACTTCTTTAAATATTAGCACTAGATCATCTTTGAGTAATTCATAGAAAGTTTTATAAAACTCTACCTGTAGCCCATCGGACCCAGGCGACTTGCCACCAGCAAAACTTTTAATCGCAGCAGTTATTTCCTCCGCCATGAGCTCTTTACTTAAACTTTCTTGGTCCGTTCTTTCTAGTTTGTCCTCTAGTGCCTCCAACACATCATAAGTAAAGGAAGTATCAATCAATTTATCATTAAATAGGTCTTGGTAGAAGTCTTTTGCCTTATTAAGCATTCCTTCACTAGTTTTTTCACCCTCTAACTCATATATAGGTGTTTTCATCCCTGTCACTTTTTTAAAAAAGAACCTTGTACATTTTTCGTCTCTTTCTACATGTTCTATTTTAGAGCTGTAGATGAGCTCTTTACCTTTCTCATTAATAGCCATCTGGATTTTGTTTTTCAGGTCCACTATGAGGTCATCGACGTCGACTCCAACAGCCCTAAATTTCAGGTAAGTTTGAAGCTTGATATTTAAATCTCTAAACCACCTCTGTTTTTCTCTGGCTTTCTTAACCCCAACACTGATGAAAAAATTTTTAAATTCTTTTTTACAACATTCCCACCATTCTAGTATTGAGGAGAAATTTTCTTTTGTACCTTGCAATTTTTTAAACAGTTTTGCAAAATCAGCTTTCACTTGGCTGTCCTCTAACAGGGAAGCATTTAGTTTCCAAAACCCCTTACCTTTGCATAAACCTGGTAGCTTTAAACACACAGTAAGCATCTTATGGTCAGAAAAAATGTTAGGCTCTAATTTCACATTATCAAAACAAACAGCATTTGAAGCAAAAATGAAATCAATTCTTGATTTGTATAAGGCGTTTTCCCAGGTATAACCAGGATCATCTCGATGAGCAGCTCTCCACACATCCTTCAGATTGAAGTCTAAAATCATGTTTTTTAACTGTTGTTCCGTCTTATCTCTCCTACCAGAAGAGCTGCCCAGTCTTGCTTCCCCTGACAAGACACAGTTAAAGTCTCCAGCGATTATCAGTGGTGATGAACCAGGTAAGTAATTTTGTATTTTGTCAAGCAGATCAGCTCTCTCTGCCTTTTCAGGGGAGGCATATACGTTCAAAAGCCTAAATTCTATATTATTAATTTTAACATTAAGCAACAAAGCTCTACCTGGAACAATATCAATAAATGAAACAATTTTATAGTCGTGACTATTAAATAATATACCAATACCAGAAGATTTCTTTTCATTATCTCCTGACCACGCGGACGGTCCATGAGTCCATTCAGATCGGAGAGCCGAATAGTTCATATCAAAGTCAATGGCACACTCCTGTAAAAGGAAAATATCCATCTTAACACTTGTCAAGTAAGCAAATAAAGCAGCCCGCCTATCTGGGCCCTTTAGACTCCTCACGTTTAAGGAGGAAATAGTCACATCATGCGTCATCCGTCACTCTCAGAGATAGACCCCCAATCAGCAGGTGGTGACAGCATATCAAAGATCATTCTGGGGTCTGACAGGGATATCTCATGCTGGGGCAGCAGGGGGAGACTCTCATCAGCCTTTGGCCGCCCGCTCCGTTTAACTGATAGCTCCGGCTCTGCGGTGTCTTCACTTTGTTTCCTTTTTCGCTGTTCCTCTAGATCCATGGCGTCCTCACCCCTCGCTCCCAATCCAGAGACCCCGACTTCCACAGGAGGGCCCCCCGCTTCAGCCATGGGATCCCCAGATCGGGCAAGAGGCTCCGCTACTTCAGGAATCTTCTCAACGGGAACAGAGGTAGGCTTAGTAGACACTTTGACAACAGAGACTTTTGCAGGAGCAGAAACCTTGGCAGCAGTAGGTTTGACGGCAGTAGGTTTAGCCTCGATACTTCTAACAGAGGAAGCCGCAGTTGATGTCCCGGCAATCTCCATACTTTCAGCAGCAGGAGGACCAGACACCACTCTGGCCCAAGTACGCTTGGGGCAGGTTTTGTATGTGTGTCCTTTCTCCTTGCACATGTTACAGATGATCTCTTCCTGACAATCAGCTGTTGCATGACCATGCTGCCCACATTTTCGGCAGGCTGGGTTTTCACTACAAGAGTCCTGTGTATGGCCATAGGACTGGCACTTCCTGCAGTAATAGGGCATCCCTGGGTACGCCAGGTAGCCACGCTTACGCCCAATGTAGAAGTTGGCAGGAGGCCGGCATAGTCCACCAATGCAAGAAGTGTCCTCTTTAAAGGTAACAAAAAATTTGTATTTACCAGTCCACAGGTCCATTTTGTTCATTACTTTGTGGGAGTACTTGACAATTGAACAATACTGCAGCAGAAAAAGCACAATGTCCCGTTCATCCACATGTGGGTCATGCATGGTCACAACTACTGGAACATTTTCAGCAGAATACAGGAAGGCAAAGTGGAGACCTTGTAGATATTCCATATCACCATGATTACGCACCGTTTCAACGACTTGGTCACAAGCTCCTGATGACACCAGAGTCAGAATGAATAGTCCTGGACTTGGATCCTTCAGGCAAAGGACATCCTGCTTACGAATCCTCAAAGCTTCCAGCATGATGCGATTCACGAAGAATTCCAAATCGACCAACGCCTTCTTTTCCTCAGCCACATCAATCCGAAACGTATTCTTCACACGAGTCTCTCCCGGCTCCGCAAACCGTAGAGTCGCCCTTTCGGTCGCCATGTTGATCGCCTTCACGTTTCAGCAGGTCCTCCCCCTATAGCAGCAAGGAGCTTAAGATAGTCCGCAAGGACCACCGATGCTCCAGGGCCGAGGGTACGACAGGCTTTATACCTTCTGACAAAACCACACGGATCTTGCCAAAAGGCCGAGAAGCGATAACCCGAAAAGGGGACGCCGTCGGGACCGACGTTCGCCAACCTTGACCATTTCTCAAGGCGACAGGCTGCAGCCTCCAGGCCCCAAACACATTCCAGGAGCACTGCTGCTCTCTCTCTCGCTCGCCAACCGGGGAGAGACCGTACACAACATCATGCTCTTCTTCCAGTATTCTATCTGCATAGCTCCGCCCACTTCTGGACACGCCCTCGTCCTCACACGTGCGTGACGTCCTGCTGCCGGAACACGCCAAACCAAACAGATAGACTGATGTAGAGGAGTGCAGGGGGGAAAAAAAAAAAAAAAAAAAACCACAACCAGCAGGCATGCATTGTTGATTGTGATGTCAGAGACCATTGTTGAGTGTTCCATCAGGGCCCCTTGTGATGTCAGCCCGTGACCAGCTGCCGACTACACAATGCCCCTTGTGACACGTGCAGTGTTCCGTCCATGATCCACACAGGAGGCCTGGCTGCAGGTACATAGGAAGTGCTGGGCAACTTTCTCAGCAGCCTCCCTCCAAATCCAGTTCAGAAGATCCACAAGAGGGAGACACAGGCTTGCTTTACACGCTTGAGGACTGGGAAATTCAAATGGCAACATCCAACAACAACAACAAGTGTGATCCAAAGGTGTCAATTTCAAGGAACAGGGAATGCCATGGGCACAAGTGCCGCCACATCCCTAGGTCAGTCAAGTGCGTGTAGGTCCAAACACCTCATTCAGCTAATGGGAGCCAATTAACCCATTAGTCTTAATTGGATTTGAGGTGAGGAGACTGGGCGGCGGCGGCTGGCTGGCTGCTGGAACCTACCAGGAGATGGACAGACGAACCAGCTGCAGGTGTAGCGTAGGCAGCAACAGCACAGGCGAGACTGCAGACTTTTCCCACTACTTGCTGGATGAAGCTGGGAAGGATGGATTCATTCTGTTTTTTGATACCGGATTAGAAAGGGGTGCACCGGTCCTGGAGGTACTGCAATACCAGGTCAATGCGTGGAGTGGACAGAGCAAGCTCTTTTTCCATCTCCCTGTTCGAAAAATCCATTTAATATATGGTCCCCAGATAGGGGACGTATCAGATATTAAACTGATAAGAACAGATTTTTTGATTGAAAACATCTTTATTACAATCAAATCGTCAATACATACATACTCAGTACTGCGACGCAGCGCAGGCCACGAGGCAGCACATAATAAATACTTACAATCGTCGCTCCTTAGCATAGTATTGTCATGTAAAACACAGGCTAACCTACGCTATACATCACAATACATGCTACACTAGCATACCTATTCAATCACGATAACACAAAAGAACCTTTCAACAAAGCATTTAGACAGTGATGAGGGGTGGGGGAGGGGAAGGAGGGGTTTAGGGAGGGGAGATCACATGCCCAAAGCTTTATTGAACTTAACACACACCACAGGAGGGGAGAGGGGGAAGGAGAGGGGTTTAGTCCTCTTCTTCGTCGATGTCGTCCAGGAAGTTGTAGTCCCGCAACAGGCTGTGGATAAGCCTGCGGCAGTCCAGGACGGACATGCTCTCCCTCCTGAGGATGAGCCGGTTCCTGGCAAGCCATATAGCGTCCTTAAAACAGTTCATAAGTCGCCAGGCCTCCTGGATGGCCTCAACAGAATGAATCCCAGGAAATAGTCCGCACAACACCGAGGTGTGTTGCAGGCAGTTCCTGGGCACCGAGTCTTTGAGTTCATGTTCCAGGGCATCCAAAAAGGCCCTGCGCAAAGGGGCACTCCCAGAAAAGGTGGTACGATGTTTCCTCCGTGAAGGGGCACCTGGGGCAGTACCGGGTTTTGCACAGGTTGCGGGCGTGCATGAATGACCGGATGGGTAGACCACCCTGGATGGCCATCCATGACAAGTCCTTGTGCCCGTTGGTTAACCTGTCTGAAGACACATTAGTCCAAACTGTCTCTGCGGTGTCATCAGGGAGCCCTGGAATTGACTCCGCCAAGTCCTTTGCTCTGATTAGCTTGTGGATGGTCTTGGGTTTCCACAAGTCGGGCTTGAGGCCCTCCAGTTGATGTTCCCTCACGAACCGGGCGACGTCTCCGTAATACCATGGAGCGTGCCAGTTGTAAGGGATGGAGCTGTCCCACTTGTCCCAGCCCAGACCTCTCCAGAGGGGCAGGAGAAAAAAGCGAGACATGGCCTTGCCCGCAGAGCCGTTTGCTGTCCTCAGAGTCCGACGAACGCTGTCACAAACAAAGGCGATCCGCAGTAACGTGGGCAGGTCCGGAATTCCTTTCCCACCCTTGCGGGGCTCTTTGTACATGATGGCTCGCTTCACTCTGTCCATTTTCGATCCCCAGACAAAGCGAAACACTGTCCTGGTAATGGCCCTAGAAACGGTAGCCAGAGGGGGCCACGCCTGTGCGGTGTACTGTAGCACAGGCAGAACTTCGTTACGCAGGACGAGCGCTTTGCCCTCGATAGTGAGTTGTCTGAGGCTCCATAGTCCAATCCGTTGGTTGACTTTGGCCAAGCGTTCTTCCCAAGACTTGAGGGCTGCGCCTTCCTTCCCAAACCAGACTCCGAGGATTTGGATGAAGTCTGATTTGATGGTAAATGGGAAGGGGGCAGAAGAAGCCAGTTGCCAGTCCCCGAAGAGCATGGCTTCCGACTTCCCGCAGTTGACTTTGGCCCCTGAAGCTTGTCCGAACTCCTCGCAGGTCTGGACGAGTGCAGTCACCGAACGCCGGTCGGCGCAGAAGACGGTCACGTCGTCCATGTACAGCGAGCACTTGACCTCGTAGCGACCTGGTCCTGGTGCGGTGATCCCTCTGATCTCTCCATTCTGCCGGATAGACTCCGCGAAGAGCTCTATAACACAAACAAAAAGGAGAGGTGAAAGAGGGCAGCCTTGTCTGACCCCGGAACGAACCTGAAAGGGGTCAGTCTTCCAGCCGTTCACCAACACCGTGCTGTAAATGTCAAGGTACATT